>JASDQU010104545.1:533013-611681 GCA_032191745.1 Picea mariana | reverse complement strand
GGAGCTAAGACGCTCAAATACGATGTCTGCAAGGTCGTCTTTGTCAGTACAGCACCGCAGCTGAACAAACAAAATGATGCATATTAATAAGCTCGGGAGTCGGGAGGATTGTAACTAAAGAAGTTCGATAAATGTGCAATAAAATGACCCTCTTTCCACAGTCCAACGATCAATCCTCAGCTTCTTCCACACGGGAAACGTTCCAACATGCCCACAGATTTTCGTGTGCCATGTAGCATTTGGGGTTTCCAAATCAGCTTCGCGGTGAAACAAACTGAAAACGGACCAGATGGATGGGAAACGATAAGGATTGTTCCGCCGAAGTCCAGAGGGGCTTCCCGGTGAAGGGGCCGCAAGTTCGATTTTGTAGATAGTGGATACTTTGAAAATGAATTCTCTTCTCGAGAACGGGGTGTCTAAAGCCATGTATGAATTGATGGGAAATATCAGGTATAAAATCAGTTGTTAGATGGGAAATATAATGTGTAAAATCAGTTGGTTATTGGATGTTGTATTAATTTTAAGAAAAATTTAACTTAATGTTTAGTTTAAGTGGCTCTGAGTTAGAGGTGAAGTTATCTTCAATGAAAAAGGTTATGGCTTTGAATCTCTTGGAGTTAGGCCTGCAGCTGATATCAAGGCTGGTAGTTTACTCTATTTACCATCAACAAAGTAGGAAAATCCTCAATCTTCTATTAAAATAAATATTTACATGAGTAATTCCCTACTCAATAGTTCCGGTTAAGTATTTACTTCTGGTCAAAAAAATATTAAGAAAAAATGATGAAATGATAATTTTCTACTTAATAGTTCCCTTATGGCTTCGAATCTCTGGTTCCTCTTGGAATTAAGCCTGCAGCTGACATCAAGGCTGATAGTTTACCCCATTTACATCAACAAAGTAGGAAAATCCTCAATCTTCTCGTGAAATAAATATTTACTTGAATAATTCTCTACTCAATAATTCTAGCCAAAAATAAATATTAAGAAAAATTGATGAAATGATAATTCTCTATTCAATAGTTCCCTTATGGCTTCGAATCTCTGATTCCTCTTCGAGTTAAGCCTGCAGCTGACATCAAGGCTGATAATTTACTCCATTTACCATCAACAAAATAAGAAAATCCTCAATCTTCTCCTGAAATAAATATTTATTTGTGTAATTCCCTACTTAATAGTTCCCGCGAAGTATTTACCTCGGGTCAAAAAAATATTAAGAAAAAATGATGAAATCGTAATTCTCTACTCAATAGTTCCCGTGAAGTACTTACCTCGGGTCAAAAAAAAATCTTAAGAAAAATTGATGAAATGTCTATAATTTGTATTGGAATTTGGAATATAATTCAAATACGTGTCCTCTCCGTTGCAAAATGACGGCTAACTAAGAAATAAAAAATTAGGATCTCTTGAAGAGCCACATGGTGATGTTGTGAATTTAGTCAAAATTACATTGAATTGAACTTTAAATTAATGAAATACAAAAGTTAATTTAATTTATTTCTATTTTTAGTCAGGAGATGGAGAGACTGTTACTATAAATTTGGGTCTAGCCCCACATAGCACGGTCACGTCGGTGGGCTCGGGATAATGGGAGTGGTTTTGCAAAGTAGCGTTTGTCATTAGATTTAGTTTATCTAGTTTTATAAGTTGAAATATTTGTAAAAAATTAAAATAATTAGTTATAGATTATGGATGTAAATTGTAATTATATAAGAAGTTTATTAATAAAATTAATTAGAAATGAATTGTTGAATGTCAAGTTTAAAGATTAAATAATAGATATTAGTAAACTCAAGGAAATAAGTTCATCTCTCTTTTTTAGTGGTCATATATTCCATTTCAGTAATAGTTTCAAACATGTTGATTCATAGTTATTTTATTGCATTCATAATGCTATGTGTTTTCCTATTAAAATCCATGATATGGTTATAGTTGTAGTATCTAATATGATTATTATTTCAACATATTGTTGGGCCTCTCAATTACTTAATATGTAATTTATAGCATCCTCACTAATACAATACATAAGGGGAACAAAACACATTTAACTAAGAATTGAATGTAAATATCTCAACAATCCACCAATCTTGTATAAGTGTAATGTTCCTGACTTGGCTAGTCTAGGAAACGCTGCTAATGTGTGTGTAGGATCAAAGGTTTATAGCATATAAATGATCATACAAATAATAAACGCAACAAAGTACTGCAAAGTTTGTATTATGATATCTCTGTGGATTACAAAATGGCCGAATGCAACTGAATAATTGACAATACTCGACTAGATCAACATACAAAGGATCTTAGCCGAAATATAAATAAGCAACTGCGGTTGAATAAAATAAAAACACTTGGCTAGATCAAAAGACAAAAGGATCTTAGCCGGAATACAAATAAGCAACTAAAAGATAATACCCAGAATATGGGAGCACTGCGGAATCAATGAAGAATGATGGAAGACCTGGATGATCTTCTCGATGACTAGGGTGTGTCTTTCAACACCGAAATCAACCAACTGGTGTCTTCCTCCTAGAATACACTGAACTATCTCTCCTGAGATGCGCCTCTTCTCCTCAATGACAAGTCATAATCTGTATAATAATGAATTAGGTCGCTGACCCTTCTTTTATAGCTTTCCAAAACCCTAAATCATGTTGAAACCCTAATTCACTGTTGATTTCCAAAACCCTAAATCATGTTGAAACCCTAATTCGTTGTTGACGTCCAAAACCCTAAATCACTATTGAACCCTAATTCACTGTTGACTTCTATTTTTAGCTCATAATGACTTAAAAGCGCTTTTAACCCTTTTTAGCTCAATGTCACTTTTTGAATATAACACCTATGACTAGAGTGACCTCTACTAACCTTGTTTACCCCTCTTTGGCCCTGGCTATAGTTTAACGGGGCGGTTTAGACCATTAAGCCTCCTCTTCTGGAGCTCCTATTTGGAAAGGGACATTACAGTCCTCCCTTCCCGAAATTGCTTGTCCTCAAGCAATACCAATCCAGGGTGCTACAACACTTGCTCGCTCTCCCAAGTAGTGTCCTCTACTGGAAGCCCTCTCCATCTAATCAAACACTCTCTGATGACTCTGCTCCTTAGTTTCCGCTCCTGAAACCCCAAAACCTCCTCCATAACTAACTCCAACTGTCTCTCTTCATCCAACGGGGGAAGCTCCTCTGATATGTTAATGAATTGTCCCACTGCCTTTTTTAGGCAAGACACGTGGAACACGTTATGAATCTTGCTCCCCTCTGGAAGCTCTAGCTCGTAAGCAACCTCTCCTACTCGACGCATGATCCTGTAAGGACCATAAAATCTGGGCTTGAGCTTCTCGACCCCACTCTTCTTTAGAGATGACTGTTTGTAGGGTTGGAGTCTCAAGAAAACCAAATCTCCAACCTCAAAGCTGCGCTCTATCCTGTGCTTGTCTGCACTTATCTTCTGTCGGTTTTGTGCCATCTACAGGTTCTCTTTCAACAACTTGAGAATCTCCTGACTCTCTATGATCCAATCCTTGGCCTTGGGAGCTCTTCTCTCCCTGAAGACCAAGTCTACCAGAGTGGGAGCATCATATCCGTACAATGCTCAGAAGGGTGTCATACCAATGGACATGTGGAAGGTGGTGTTGTAGCAATGTTCTCCTAAATGTAACCACTTTACCCATGTTCTCTGTTGTCCTCCTACATAGTTCCTCAAATAGCCTTCAACCCATTTGTTGACAATCTCGGTCTGCCCATCTGTCTGAGGGTGATAGTTGGTGCTAGGTGTCAACTCTGTCCCCACCAACCAAAACAACTCTCTCCAAAATGTCCCTATGAACTGATTGTCCCTGTCATGACGATGTTCTTTGGCAACCCATGAAGTCTGAAGACCTCCCTGAAGAAAGGCTCGGCTACCTGAACTGCGTTGTACTCTGTCGGTATGGCGTAGAAGTGAGAAAACTTGGTCAATCTGTCGACCACTACATAGATATAGTCCTTACCCTGGACCTTGGGTAGACCGGTGATGAATTCCATAGATATACTCTCCCATTTCTTCTCTGGAATGGAGAGTGGCTGAAGTAGCCCTGCTGGAAGAGCATGCTTTGACTTGTTCTGCTGGCAAGTCACACACTCACTAACGTGTCTCATAACATCTTGTTTGAGGCCCTTCCATGAGAACCTCTCTCTGATCTGTCTATAGGTTTTGAAAAACCCCTGATGGTCTGCTAGAGGTGAATCATGAACTGCGGTGAGGATCTTCTTCTTAATCCCTGAATCTGGCACCAAGTAGACTCTATCCTTGTAAAATATGACATCGTCAATGACCCTATATTGGTCATCCTATATCTGCCCGTCCATCACCTCACAAGCGAACTTGTTCTTGGAATATTTCACTAACAAGTGGGATTTCCAATCTGCTGAAATCTCCATCAAAGAACATGCCACAGGTCTCCTCGATAGTGCATCGGCCACAATGTTCTTCTTCCCCTTGACATACTCTATGTCAAAGTCGAATGCATGTACCTTTGTCACCCATTTCTGTTGGCGCTCACTGATGTCCTTCTGCTCAAGGAAATACTTCAAACTGTTGTGATCGGTCTTGACCATGAATTTGTTGCCCACCAAATATTCTCTGAACTTGGTCAAGGCATGCATGATTGCCAACATTTACTTGTCATAAATGGAGTACAACCTCTCACGTTGACTAAGCTTTCGGCTCTCGAATACAATGGGGTGTCCTCCCTGCATCAAAACTGCACCGATCCCTTCGTTGGATGCGTCACACTCTAGTACAAATGGCAAGGTGAAGTCTGGTAGTGCCAACACTGGGCAAGTGCCATGAATTCCTTCATGTGATCAAAGGCTTCCTGTGATTTCTCGGTCCATATGAAGGCCCCATGCTTGGTAAGATCTATCAGCGGTGCTCCAAGATGAGAAAAACCCCGGACGAACCGCCTGTAATAGCTGCACAACCCGAAGAAGCTCCTGAATTCTGTCACGTTCTTGGGCATTGGCCAATCCAGAATGGCCCTGATCTTCTCTTGGTGCACCTATACCCCCTGTGCAGTGATGATGTGGCCTAAGTAAAGCAGCTCTATCATACCGAACTCACACTTGGACTCTTTGGCATATAATGACTGTGCCTCCATGGTCCAGGTGCCTCATATGCTCTTGCCATGACTGGCTATAGATCAAGATGTCGTCAAAGAAAACCAAGACTGATTTCCTTAACTGATCCCTGAATATATGGTTCATGCAAGAATGGAATGTAGCGGGTGCATTGGTTAGCCCAAATAGCATAACCAGGAACTCGAAGTGTCCAAAATGACATCGAAATGTCGTCTTCTCTATGTCCTGCTCCTGGATGCTGATCTGATGATATCCAGAGCATAGATCAATTTTTTAGAAGAAAATTGCCCCATGCAGTTCATCCATCAACTCGTCAATGTGTGGGATAGGGTACTGGTTCTTGATGGTTTTCTTATTCAAGGCTCGATAATCAATGCACATCCTCATGGTGCCATCCTTCTTCAGAACTAAGACAACTAAAGAAGCAAATGGGCTACTGCTCGGTCTGATGTGTCCCATCGCCAACAATTCCTTGATTACCTTCTCTATCTCATCCTTGAACCTCCTAGGATGACGATAGGGGGGGGTGATCATAGGTTTGGCCCGCTCCTCCAACTCAATGGTGTTCTCAAACCCCCTGTCAGGTGGTCTCCCTGGTGGAATTGCCTCAAAGACCTACTGATGTCATCCCAATAAATTCTTGATCTCTGTGTGGTATTGTTGTCGACCTTCTGAATTCTTCTAAGTAGTGATCAAGCATTCTGCGGCATATGCTACCTCCCCATGTCTAAATATCCTCTCCATCCTCTTGGCTGAAACTGTCCTGGGTGCTCTTGTCGACATACCTCTTAGAACAACCTTCTTCCCATCCTGATCTTTGAANGATAGGTCAACCACATAAAATGTGTCTCTCACTGTGTAGTTGCCTAACTTCATCTCTAAGTTTGGAACTCTGTCTAGACACTCCACTGTGTGGCCATCTGCTACCGCAACATCAAACCCCTCATACTCCTCTGTCTGAAGTGTCCGTCTCGATACTAGCGAAGCATCGATGAAGTTGTGGGTGGCCCCACCATCTATCAGGGAGATTGCTCGTTTCCCTTGGCTAATCCCTCTGACACGGAGGGTATCATACCTGGGAACACCAGAAAGGGTCGCTATGACACCTCCCTTTGCTGGTTTCCTCCTGTTAACCTGTTCTGGCGGTTGTGGGACTACTAGAGGATGGGCTCCTGCTGATGTCGATGGTCTACGGGGAGGCTGCTCCTCCTCCTCACTTTCTACGCTGTCTGTTGCTACCTTAATATAATGAATCTCTCCCTTGCCCATGCACCTGTGGCTTGGGACCCAAGGATCTTTGCAGCTGTAGCAAATATTTTTCCTCATAAGCTCTTGCCTAGTCTCATCATCCAACTTCTCCTTGCCCTTCCATTCTCTCTGGAATGGCTTCCTATCATGATCCCTCTGGGGCACAAATGGTTTGGAGAAAGTTTTAGTCTTTGGCACTGAGTCTGCCAGATCTCGAGTGTGAAAGATGGCATCCTGCAAAGTGGGAGGCCTGTATGCCTTCACCCATCCTTTCAAAGGCTCTGTGAGTCCTTCTGTGAATAACATGATTAGCCTGGGCTCTGATATATCTGTCACTGCCATGGCTACCTACTGAAACACTTTGATGAGCGCCTCTGCTGTGCCAGTTTGTCTCAATTGGGCTAGAACCTGAAGTGTATCTCAGGATCCTTCTTGTCAAACCTGTCCATGAGCCTATCTGTAAACTCCCTATAGGAGATGATGCGACTGTGACCCAATGTCACCAGTCTATGGTACCACCACTCATGTGCCTCACCCTCCAAGTGTAAGGTCGCAAAACTAATGGCCTCTATCTCAGTCATCTGGTTGAGCTTGTAATATGTGTCTAGCTTCTGTACCCAAGCTCTAGCGGTGTATTTGGATGATCCGTCAAAATAAGGGATGGTGAGTTTCCCAAATTTTTGGATGAAATTGAGGTTATTCCCCTGCTGCTGTTGTGGTCCTCCCCTCTGCGGCTCTCTCGAGCGGTTCCTGAGTTTGAGTCCACAGTACTCGACTAGGGTCATGTCCTGATGGAAGTCATGACCCAATGTTGCATACTCTCTCCTATACTCTGCAATGTCGTCAACATGAGTGGGTGGCCTCTGTGGTATCAGTGGGGGTGCTCCTACCGGGGGTGCCCTCTGGAAACTGGGAAACAAGGGTCTAGGAATCCTACTCGTAGAGGTGTATGTGCGAGAGGGTGATTGGAGTCTACTTCTTGCTCCTGATTTCCCCTGTGTTGCATGCAGGACTTGTGTATCTGGGGTGACCACTCTATCCAATCTATCAACCACCTGTGCCAAGGACTGAGACATGGTCTGTTGACTAGCTAACATATCGTTGATAACCTACATGAAAGTTGCCTATGGATCTACGGGGGCCTTGCCACTGCCCTCTGGTTGCTCATATCTATCTCCTAGCATCCTCTCTACCTCGCGCTCAGCCTCATGCTCTACCCTTCTCTCTGCTTCTTTGTGTGCCTCTTCCTCTTCCTCTGAGCTAGGATGAAAAGGGGGGAAATTAGGCCTATGCCTTCTTTCCTGATGCCTATTGTAAGTGACATATTCGTCACCTACGTGTTCACGCCCCTCTGGGTCTTCTGTTGCACTCATTGTCTTTAGTCAGAGGCTAGCAGGACTAAAGTTCTGATACCACTATAATGTTCCTGACTTGGCTAGTCTAGGAAACGTTGCTAATGTGTGTGTAGGATCAAAGGTTTACAACATATAAATGATCATACAAATAATAAATGTGACAAAGGACTGCAAAGTTTGTATTATGATATCTCTGTGGATTACAAAATGGCTGAATGTGATTGAATAACTGAAAATACTCAACTAGATCAGCATACAAAGGATCTTAGCCGGAATATAAATAAGAAACTACGGCTGAATAAAATAACAACACTCGGCTAGATCAAAATACAAAAGGATCTTAGCCGGAATACAAATAAGAAACTAAAAGATAATACTTTGAATATGGGAGCACTGTGGAATCAATGAAGAATGATGGAAGACCTGGATGATCTTCTCGATGACTAGGGTGTGTCTTTCAACACCGAAATCAGCCAACTGGTGTCTTCCTCCTAGAATACACTGAACTATCTCTCCTGAGATGCGCCTCTTCTCCTCAATGACAAGTCATAATCTGCATAATAATGAATTAGGTCGCTGACCCTTCTTTTATAGCTTTCCAAAACCCTAAATCATGTTGAAACCCTAATTCGTTGTTGATTTCCAAAACCCTAAATCATGATGAAACCCTAATTCGTTGTTGACTTCCAAAACCCTAAATCACTGCTGAAACCCTAATTCACTGTTGACTTCTATTTTTAGCTCATAATGAATTAAAAGCGTTTTTAACCCTTTTTAGCTCAATATCACTTTCCGAATATGACACCTGTGACTGGAGTGACCTCTAGTAACCCTATTTAACCCTCTTTGGCCCTGGCTATAGTCTAACGAGGCGATTTAGACCATTAAGCCTCCTCTTTTGGAGCTCCTATTTGGAAAGGGACATTACAATAAGTTTGGTCAAACTCATCATAAGGATAATGATTATTTAATGATTATGTTTGAGATTAAAACTTCTATTAAGCTTGGTGAAATTTTATAGCTTGTATGTTCTTGATTAAGTTTAGATATGAACTTGCACAAAATGAACCTTGTCAATATCAGAACACCTAAAATTGAGATTAAAACAATGAGAATTGTTATTTCATTCTTTCAATTTATAGCATTATCAAATCCTCATTCCTTTGTTCTCCAAAATGATCATTCCATTGTTCTCAATTCCATGCATCTTTATCTATTACACTCTTTCACTTTCTTCTTCTTGTTTCTAGTAACATTGAAATCAGTGTGATGAGATTTTGCAAATATTTTGAAAATGTCTCATAGCTTTCTTACCCCCTACCTCATACCAAGTGAAAGATCAAGGAGACATATCCTTTGTAGCATTGACGCTTGGAATAACATTTTGAAAGCTGGGTGGGATGTTTAAGAAAGCTAGGGAGAAGATAACACGATTTTAATTATCATCAAACCTAATGCATTATGGATTATGCTCTAACATCCCACTCTTTCATGCATGTTTGCATGGTTTGAGAGATAAAGTGAACAATCAACATACTTAATAAAAATAATGTACTTTGTAGTCTTGATGAGTAATTTCCTTTAGTTTCATGTTTTTATCGAACTTCGGAAGCGCTAAATCATAAACATGTTAACCTAAAAATCAAGCTAAGAAATGGATTTGAGGGTAAAATCATGAAGGTGGGTTACACTTTTGTGAGAATCGGGTCTCCAAAATTCCCAGCGTCCTTTTTTCGACCGAACTCCTGGTTCTTTCAGCTGAAAGGGAATTTTTTTCGTTTGAAACAATTTTCGGCCGAACCTTTTAACGTCTAATCGAACGGTTCTGTGACGATGCCCTCAACTGTCATGTACTAGATTAGCCTAACGGATTTTTTCATCTGGTAACATCTTTTCGACCGAAAGATGTGTCAGCCAAAATATTCTTTCGGCTGAAAACATTTTCGTCTGAAAAAACCTTTTGGCCAAAAACCTTTTTATATATCACTCGCCCATCAACTATATGACAGTTTTCCGAACTAGTGAAAGTCTGTTGAACGTCTATTGGTGGTGGTCATTGGCATTCGTCAGTGTTGGTTTTTGGCGGTCATTGGCATTTTTTTGCAGGTATGTTTTAAAATGCTTTGTAGGTAGTTTTAAATTGTATTAGTAGCTAATTATAGAATTTTCTGAATTCAGCATGTCCATGCGCATGGACAGGTCGGATTTGGACCTGTGCATGTGCATGGATAGGCTCGAATTCGGGCTTGTGCATGTGCATGGACATGGTCGAATTCGTTCTTGTCCATGCACATGGACAAGCTCAAATTCGACCTATTCATGCACATGGATAGGGCCGAATTCGACGAATAACACTATAAACCAAGTTTTAAAATCATACATCAATACTTACATATGCAAAGAATTTTAAATTGGAAATGATGGATTAGAAGCCCAATTTTTTTATTGGAAATCATGGATTAGAAACCCAACTTTGAGTCAATGAAATAACCAAAGGTTTTTCACAATATGCAACTTTGTGTCAATGTTGTCCATGTCTCTAGACTTTTGTATTTACTTCTATTTAGTTCATGAGAATTTTGATGTATAATTATGTGTGGCTATATTAATTAGAAGTCATATTTTAGTAAATATTTTATAAACTAAAATATATTCTCTAGCAGATGAATCTCTAGTATTTTGGACAACTAAGAGGCTTTAGAATGAACATAGAGTCTGTACATAACTTGCGATCTTGCAATCTTTTTATCAATTATCTTTATTTTTTTGATGAATTCAACCATGTCTATGTGCATAGACAAGCCCAAACTCGGACCTGTCCATGCACATGGACATGGTCAAATTCAACCTATCCATATACATGGTATTTCATTTAAATGATTATATATTGAAAATCTATAAAATCATATTTATAAACGTATTTAGTTTCATGATATTATTTAAATTAAAATTATTGTAAAAATTGAAACTATTGTAAGGATTAGAATATAAGGATTAAAATATAAGTGTATATAGTTTAGTTTATGAAGTGTGAACCAATTTAAACCAACTTTATTGAATAACACAATTGAATCCATAAAGGCGTACCACATTTTCCATCGGAATGTTGTCATGCTTTCATGGAAATTTGTAAAATAACTCATACATATTGAGAATTTTGTTATTACATAGTAAATACAACGTGTAGAGAATAGTATTAACTTTATAATGACATAATTTTAATGATTTTTAATCGGTCTAATGATTTTTATTGAAGAAAATTTTTAAATATATAATTTATAATTTTTTTTATATAAGTATGATATATACAGTGAAAGTATTATGCATAATATTTTTTGAAAATTTACATTTTCTGTTTTTTAATCACACTTTTGTGTTTATAGAATTTTTCTTCTCCTATTTAAGTAATGTGTAAAACCAAAGATATCTTTATAAGAATAAACATCCACGGTTTTAAAAGTTTTAAGAGAAGCATTAGAATGTCACTATTATCACAAATATTTTGAAGTTGTGATTTAATGTAAGTGTATTGAGGAAATTCTAATAGAAACTATTTTTCATATTTAACCCTTATCACAAATTCTTTCAACCCATGACACTTGAGGAACTGTGAAATGTCCTATTTCACTATGGAGCTTGTTCTTATTTTAGCAATTCTTATTTTTACAATCACTTCATATCGCTCCTCTCTTTGAATCCCACCAATCAATTCCCCGACCTGTGAAGAATACACCAGCTTAAATTATGTCCAAACAATGAGGATAAGACTGTAGCCATATGCTTAGATTTATTATCATTAACCAACTTCAATAGGTTCCTTGGAGAAACCAATTTATGTTATATTGAATGACAATAAGAAATGAGCATACCTTAGGCACAAGTACATCCATGGGGGAAACAATATTTCCATCATCATTAACCCGCATGTAAAATGGCTTGATATCTTTTGGATAATTGTACACAATTACTGGGTTTTTAAATATCTCCTTTGTTAAATATATGCATCAATTTAGACAATAAAACATTAAAACAATTTCACATCTTTCACCTTCGCAAATACCCAGATGCAACAACTTAAAAAATTTAAATGGTATAAGAAAAACAATATTTAGCATTTTGATTTTTAACATAATGTCCAGGTGGTGATTTTTTCTTACGCACCTCTCATGCTCCAATGCTAAGTCAATGCCCCACTCCACCTTGTTATCAAACTTCTTATCTTTAACCTATTTGTTTTCAACCACATGCCACAATTATCAATCCTTCCTTGTATTTGGAAACTTAGAAATGCCAGAAACTCAAAACTATAAGTATCTATGCATACACCCAAGCCACAAAAATTCCATAACCTTTTCTAGAAGTTACACTGCCTTTGTGTAGGTGATACATGAAAATGAGGTATTTTCCACCAAACGAAGTCTATCTATAGCATTCTTATCAATAATTTTTGACATGAATTCCATATTAGGAAAGCAGATGTCAAGCAACCATTGTCGGGCATGTCCATGTCCATGTATATGTTTTGATTTCAAAGAATAAAGTGGATAGGCAAGAGCAAGTAGTAGAAATGTTTTGGTTCAGACTATCACAAATTGTAAATTATGCGAGCATTTACTTTTCATATACAAAGTTTTACTTGCATTTTTTTATTGTCTTTATATCTTATCCTTTTTTTTTTTTAAACGTGCAAGAAACTTTTGGGTATTGTTAATGATATATTTATTAAGAGTAAGTTGTTTACATTGTTTTCAAACTTCTCAATTTTTTCTTTCCACTTTACATGTGTTTCTTTGAAAAGTAAATATGTAAATTAGTTGCATTATATCCCTAAACTAATGTATATAGTTAGCGAAAGATCCATTGGATAGTAACTTGATTTGGATTTTTGATATATCTATCCCTTTTCCAATTCTATTTAAAACTCTAATATTGTAAACACAATAAATGAATTTTGTTAACAATTCATATTATTTGAAATCATGAATAAGTTACATACTATAATCATACCTCATGTCCTTATTGAAAACTATATATATAGCAAACCAAAATTGATAAGTTCATAAGAATCAACATCAAAATAATTTGAATACAAGTAGTTACAGTGTTTAGGCTTGCAACCATAGATAGTTTCATGGGAATAAAAAATGTCCATCTCATCAAGATAAATACCCAAAACTCATAAAATATGATCAAGTTGAGAGCCAAGATCATGAAAATGCAAAACAAATTGTGTAGAGCCTCATCCTCACTAGACCTATAAGAAGACTAAGGGTTAACCCTAGACATGATGATGGAAAATTAATTGAAATACCCAATATATAGGGAGATTCACATGTTTAATTTGTTCTAAGCAGAATAATAAGCATGTAAAGTCGTGCCCATGTTGGTCAAGAAGAATCCAATTCCACATGAGGCAATGGGTGAAAGTACATAATTGAAAAACCTTGGACACATCCACTAATCATGATGGCTCGGCCATGGATTAAGCAAAAATCCCTAGACCAATAGTGGAATGGGAAATAGGGTGTGTTATCATTGAACCTAGGTAAAAAGGCAGATTGGAATTAGCTTTGTTAGGTGAGGAATTACAAGTGAAACTGTAGGTCATTTTCTTGTCATGAATTGTTTGGAAGTACCAAACCAAGAAAACAACTTCAATTAGTGGAGGAAAATGAAAAATTAACCAATCTCTTGATGGTTATACATACTTGGTAGAGAAACCTAACAATAGTGCATGTCACCTCCCTTTCAACAAACCTTCTTTTGAATTGGGAAAATATACTATGATTCAGATGAGTATTGTTGGTGGGTTTTGTCACAAGGATGTGCCAAAAAACCCTACTTTGATTGGTTGTATTATTAAAGGTATATGAATTCAAAATAGAGGTGAAATAAGGATTCATGCATGCAACACCATAACTCTTATGAAAACAAAATAATAAAGTAAGATATTTTGAATTCACCACTAGCAGATCTAATATTTAGATCATAATATATAATATAAGAATAACCAAAATTTTATTAATCCAATGGAAAATATATCACTTACAATACATGAAAATATAGTGTGGTTGAGGAATGATCAACTAACCTTCATAATGACCCCCCCCCAAAAAAAATACTATGATCAAGGAAGGGTCATTCAAACCTTCCTTAATCTCTCCCTCAATGCAAATACTATGCTTTAGAAAGTGTTGCTTGACACTTCCATGAGTTGAATAACCCTTATCTTTGTTGCTTGAAGTAGGGTTGATCAACCCTTCCTTAGGCTCTCACTTGAAAAGATTATTATACTTAAAAAAGGGTTAACCAACCCTTACACATGCTCCCACAATCAAAATACTATTCTTAAGGAAGGTTTGGTCAACCCTTCCTTAGGTTATCCCTTGACAATAATGTTGCGCTTGAGGAAGGATTGACATACCCTTCCCTATGCTCCCCTGCAATGAATATATTATGCTCAAGGAAGGGTCAATCGACCCTTCCCTATTCTCCCCCTTGAAGCAAATACTATGCTTCAAAAAGTGTCATTTGACCCTTCTATTGGATCCTGGTCAACATGAATATTATGCTTGAGGAATGTTTAGAAAACTATTCAAGGTTTCTCTTTGACAATTTCGAACTCTTTAAGAAATTTTATGTTATTTTGCCTTGTTTCAATTTTATTAGATACATTTATTAAAGTTCTTTTAGTAATTTGCAAGTTCATATATCCTATATCTTAATAATCTATAAGGTACTAGTTTTTAGCTTTCCTTCATATTGCATCACCATCTAGGTTTAGAACCTTGGCTTAGAACCATAGATCAAAAATATAAATATCCCACCTTTGATTTGGGGGGAACTTATCCTTAGACTTGATAACTTGGAACTTCTCAATAAATTGTTCAATATGCCTGTCCCTCTAGAAAAATGCACAAGTCAAATTTCATTTGGCTCATCCAAGTTGCAATCTGCTATTTGAGTTAATGCATGTCTATAAAATCGCTAAAATATCGTTTAAAGTTTTTACCAATGTGTCTTTCCACCAAAGTATGAGCCACCCCTTCTAGATGCTAGAGTTTCACATTCCAATTATCCTCTTGGTTGTACATGTGTTACACCTTGAACATGAACTTAACTAGGAAACTTCACCACTAAAAATGTTTTGTGATATCTTCATCTAAAGATTGTAAGTGGGTCTCTAGGAGTTTCATGGTGGTGGCAACAATTGTGCCCTAGAGGTGTGTGTCTCTTTGTTCCAAAGGGTTTATCTCCCCCTCTTCATATTGAAATATTGGGTTGAGGTATAAGGATTTAAGTTCCCTAACTCATTTTTTCTACAAAAAATACTCCATTTCATTTATGAAAGCTTCATCTAGCTATTCCTTAGTCACATAAGATTTGGATCTAGTCCTCAACCTTTTTTGTAGTTTCTTAAAATATACTGAGAATGAAAACATAGAAATAGTGAAAATTGGTTGAGCTCTCAAACCAACTTGCATTGGACCCGTAATCAAAGGTGTAGCCATTGCTGCAATTGAAATGGATTGCACCTATGAATATAAGTAATGGAGGAAGACTCTCCAAGAGGGAAAGCCCCTATCAATTTTTAAAGAGGGAAAAAGACCCTAATAAAACCCTAAATAAAGACTTTGTACCATGATTTCACCAAAAGTTGTACCATGGTTTCACTACCTCCACACCTCCAAATGGCCATATGTCCATTTAATTGAATCCATCGTTGTCTTGTGACTATTTCTCTATCTCCCATTCACTATATCCATCATTAAGAATGAAAGGGTGACAAAACATTAGTGGTAATACAATGATCGATTGAATGAAAGGCACATATGACCTTTTGGACATGTGGATGTAGTGAAATCACAGTACAACTTTTGGGAGGGTAGGAAAGATGTTTCCCATTTTTCACTGAACCGCCTAGTGATCTCATCTTGAAGACACATGTCTCACTTATATGAGGGTGAGGGGAGATATTGAGTAAAATATACCCTCTTATGTTTTTTACGAGGAAAACCACTCTATGGCATGGGTAAACCACAACAGACGGAAATGAATGAAAAAATCAACTCTAATATCAAGTATTCTATATAAATAAATATGCTAACAAGACAAAATAAAAAGCCTACCTCTTCCAGATGTTCGATGAAGTCCACCATTGAGCACTCGACTCAAAGAAACATACCTGCAACTTGTCCTCAACAACCAAGATACACAAACATATGGTGATAATATATAAATTTAGCACATTTAATAAAAAAATCCATCAATATTCATAACAAATATACCCATGGAATAACAATTAAAATATTTGCAAGACATTAATTGGATGAGAAAATAGTATTTCTATTAAAATGTAATCAACATAAGTATATGAATGACAAAATTCTATGTCGGCATGTTCAGAACCGAGAAACTAAGTCCCTTCCTACTGGGCCTCCACCACTTCAATCCTCCACCAAAGGAAAGCTCATATAAGAGAGACAATGAGGTTCTCCATTAAGTAGGGAAGAGATTGGGGGCTGAACAATGTGTTCATAATTAAAAGGATAAAGGGATGCAGACTCAATATGAAGTGAGTAATTTCTCTAGAGTAACTTTGCTCTCAAAGTTGAATTCTTCTCCTCTTTTCCACAGCTTGGATATGGCCCATTTATAGCCTTCAAATGAAACTGAAGGGCCAAGTCGGAACATTTCCAGTATATTGAAGGTCAAGGATCATGGATCTCGTGACGTGACATGGAAACTCGACACCAATTTTTTAATTTTGGGAACAAAACCCGATGTATGCGGGTTGTAATGGTGCAACCTGCGTATACGCATGTTGTATAATAGTAAGGGTGCGTATATGTGGAAAAATATTTATTTTTAGCTCTGTAAACTGCAAAAAGGGACTCCAAGTCTGCATAAGGAAATGGAAAAGGCCTTTTGAGAAAATTTGCATAGTGTGAGGCAAATCTTTCTATAATAGATTCCCCCTAATGTGTGAGGTAATAGGAGTATCTGTGATGGCCGAAATACATTATAATACCCAGAAGTGGAGTAATGGAGACCCAACTGGACGAACTAGTTGCTCATGAGAATATTACAATCTATACTGACTTTGCACACATGGCTGCCAATTTGAATTACACTGCAGATCCATGTGAAAATATACCAAACAACTGTTCATGGTCATCAATAGGAAATAAAAAGGTGGCTACATGCCATAGACTGTCATAGTTACGAACAAGGCCCAATAAAACTAGTCTCAAAATCAATCTAAAGACATCTATATACAATGGAGTACAATCTGATCTCCCATGATCATTGAACTCACATAGGTACTGGTCCAATGAAATATAGTAATAACTCAGGAAAGTTGTGACTATGAACTGATGTCTTCAATTCTTCTACACTATCCGCCAAAGGTGCAAGTCTACATCATGTGAATAAAGGAGTTGAGGTCGAACACATTGAGATTTTGTTTGATTATCGGTCATTAATGTATATCGTTAACAAACGTGAGACAACCTACCGATAATGAAAGTAGGTATCAAGGCACTGAGTACATTCTTACAAGTGTGAATAAAGGTGTTGAGGTCGAACACTTGAATAATCCATCGATCAAGAGATATTGATGTATTCCCAACTGTCGATGGTGAGAGAACCTGCCACTAATGACTGCAAGCCTCTAGGTACTCATAGGTCTCTAGGTCTCGTTTCCAGAAGAGATGGGATGAATTCAATGGAAGGAGACCCGCTGAAAAGAGAGCATTAAGGCATCTCTAATCATTCATCATGAGGTACATAGCAGGAGCTTGATGATTTGAAGGAATTCAGATGAAGAAAATGTTCACAAACCAATGACCCTGTGCATATTTTGCGTGCGCCAAATGAAAGTGGTACACGAAAAAGACCCTTTGAATAACATCCAATAAGGAAAACTATTGAAAAAGGTGAGGAAACTGCCAATAAGGCTAATGGAATCCAAGACACTACACGAATCCCAATGTGTGAATAGATTTCTTATTGTCGAACACAAGGGAAACCCCCAGTCAGTGACCAATGATGAAATGTCGACTGTTGGGTTCAAGGTTACCTACCAATGATGAAAGTAGGACTAGGGTGCACGATAGGACTACAACTTCATGTAACTCTAAGACAAACTGAGGGTATGGCCGACATGCAAAGTAAAGAGTTCTGAGGAATGGCCGACACAGGCTAATATACATCCTTTGAACAAGAGTATGAGGCATATGGAAGACTCTGGCAGCATAGACTTAATGATGAAACTTTGTGATGTAGGAGGCACCAATCAAAATCTCGATAGGGACTGGAAGAGTAACCAATCGAGGGAGTAAACTCTAAGTAACGAGCTCAACTTCCTAAGGTCATGCTAAACCCAAAATTTTGATGACAAGTGGACTCAAAAGTTTGTGCTCTGTTCAAAGGCGACATGACTGCTACCAATATAAGATAATATTCCTTTCCTACCCATATTTTTTTGTTTTTTCATAGTCAAATGAATGATATGATACAGAGGAGGAAACGAGTGTCGCTAGTAAGCAAATAGTTCCAGCAGTAGAACATACCTATGCTCAATGCAAGGAGGTGCATGTAGGATATGGACACTCGATGAAAGGTTTCCTCTTGGGGTATAGGGTGTCAAGATGCAAAGGATATAAACAAGGCTTTGTTTGGATGATGATGCAAACTGATGAGGTGATAGGATTATAATGCGAAAGAGAGAACCTACAATAGGCTCAACACTGCAAGCAAGAGAATGAGATGCAATTACAACTTAACACCATAAATTTCATTTTTCGTAAATTTAGTCTACTTGGTTTGAAAAAGGGGTAAACTTACACCAAATAGAAGTCCTTTCAAATCCAATTTATGAGTGTGAAATAGACAAGTTCACTCATCAATCTTTTCACTTTTTTAGAGAGTTGGAAAAGATCTTAAACCAGAATCATTGGGAGTTTTATCACTAGCATGTCATGGGGGAGGCCAGGGCTCTCATGCATGACTTCTGTGAAAGTTCAGTAACTCATGGAAAAATGACACAAGATTGGGAAAACCCAAAGATTTACAAGTATAGGGGGATAAAATACTCCCATAGGTTACCTTCTCAATGATATATCAGAGAACACCCATTATCTGAAAGGGCGTAGAAGAAGGAATTTGATACCCCACAAGACCATCCTAGTCAAAGGGAAACTCCCTAAGAATTGAAGGGAGCGTACTCAGGGAGAGTAGAATGTTCTCTTGTCGAGAAGGTACATGAATAGAAATGTTAATGACATGGTCAAAATATGCCTCACTCCTCAAAACATGGATGGTGTCGGGCGAAGATTCCATTGGCATGACTGTTGTATCAATCAAAGAAGAAATAAACTGTTGGGAAACCAAAGACGACTTCAAACCCAAAGGGTTATCATACAAGGACTGTGCTTCTTCAACTACAATAGTAGTAGGGCACAAGCGAGTTAAATGACCTCCTTTGAAAATCCTACAAAGGCACTTGGTCTTACATCCTATACATCAAGGCTTCTTAATTGTATGAATGCCCCCGACATTACTCACAATGGTTGGTGACATGCTCTCAACCTGACTTGCAGAGGCTAGTGGTTGTTGGTATTCAACATGTCTAGTAGAGGTTGCCAACCAATATTCAATATGACTTGCAGCGACTAGACTGGTGGCGACGATTGGTTGTGGAATTTGAGACCAAGGTCCAAGGAAAGACTGGTTTTGAGAAATTGTAGGCCAGGAAGGGTTTTGGTCTACACCATGTCCCTTCCCGACATGGTAGTATCCTCCTCCAAATTGATTCATAGAGGGATGTAAAGGAATCATCACCAAAGAAAATGTTTGTGAAGAGAAAAATTCATGCCAAGGGTTACTCAGGTGAGGATATAGGTTTCCCCCAAATGAAGGGATTTCGTGAAGGGGGTAGCCCGTACTATAAAACTGACTCCATTCGTATGAAATACTAGAGAATAGATGGAGGTCTTCCATAAAGTGTTCGTAGGAACTGGCATAACGAAGGAAGGATATATGGATGGGGTGAAATAAGTAGAATAACCACCCATTTGAGCACTTGCTCCTGGAAAAGTGAAGCTAGGATTGGATCCATGGGGAGGAATATTCCAACCTCCCACCGTGAGAGTTAGTTGAGGGATATGACTCCCATAAAATGAAAAAGGAGAAAAAGGAGGCATCATGCCCCCGAACCCAAAGCTAGGATTCACATAAGACGACGAGCCAGAGGATGGAAAGTGTTAAGACATTTATAGCATACCAAGAGAAGGATTATTAGAGGCCCAAGGTGTTGACTGAGTATTATGGTTCTGCATAACTCTAGGAAACATAGACGGATCCATCCCCATGAAATGAGAGAAGGTTATGGGGTGGGTAGTGTTAATTAAGGGAGTTAAGGGAAATCCATTCTCCATAATAATGAAGACTCACAACGCAATACAAAATCCTAAGGCCAAATAGTAACCACAGTGCACACCAAAATAAACGCAAGGCCAATATACACACAAACATGATAAAATGGCTAAAAAGGGGCCTCCCTCCCTAAAGTAGGTATGCCTCACCCAAGAGGGGCTTAAGACTCTCTGAAAAAGATCAGAGGTATCAAAATCAGTTATAAGGGCCCTCATGGGCTTAACAACCAGTTGATCGGATCCCTCCAGAGAGGTAATCCTCCATAAAGGCTGTGTGTTGTCCAACCCTTATCTAACCCAGGGTACCTACAGAACAACCCATGCAAGTAACCTATGTGGTACCTATGTCAAAAAACTAAGCAACCACGATATAACCGATGTGTAGGCAAACATTCGTAAGTTAGGTCTACCGTATGGGCAGGGTAGCAAAGCCAGAAATCTTGAAAGCACCACCTCTCACAGAGGTAAAGGTACTAGCAAGATCCCCATATACGAATATATCTCCATAAATATATCTGATACTAAGAAGGTACTGGGAGGATATCCCCTCAACCAACTTCACGCGACCTTGTTCTTAACTCTGGTGTAAGCGGAGCCTCCTGACGTCACCAATTATACAACGAATTTCACCACTCCCTTAATAAGACACATATGTTGATTTTAATAGCCTTGGAGAAGTTTACTCACAAAATCCTATTCCAAGGCTCTAAATCTTAAGCTAGTTTGTGCACCCTAAAAATAAAATCGTTTCTAATCAATTTTAAATTTATCAGTGTTTATTTTAGTGGCCTTGCTTACTCAAAAATATGTCGTCGTGAAATTGATGATGTTATGACTCAGCAAGTAAAATAAATGAATATGAATAAAATGCAAAGTCCTAACTTCAATTCCCAATAAATGATAAGCTTTTCAAAATGCAATTTTCAATTTAATTCTGCAATTCAAAATAACATGCAATCTTTCCATACATGTATTAAGATCAATGATAAGAACCCAAAAGATCAAATGCCAACAATGCAAAATGCTTATTATTTTTGTATTTTCAATATAAAAGAATGAAAATGCAAGGAATGAACAACAACTTGATATAAATATTTTACTGTATGAAAACAGAGACAAACCAAGTAGGATATCAAGAAGCAAACACCCAGCCCAAGATGCAAGGAAATCAATGAAAAGGATGATGAGAAAGGAACCACCCATAAATTCAACCAAAGAAAGGTTTCCTATCACTACGCAGGCACTTAATAGTCATAACAAATACCTAAGAAGACTCAACAACCATCAAAACTTACCCAACAAACATCAAAATCAGAAACCAAGCATACAAGAACGATGTACGCGACTGTTCATGAGAAAATCATGTATATACACTTCCTACAGAATGACATCACGTGTATGTACGCGACTGTCAGGAAAAAAGCCGTGTATATGTATTGAAACACTATCAGGTTAAGGATAAGGCTAAGAAAATCAGATTCAAAATGAATAGAGGTTGTCAAGCAATCAGACGACAAGAAACTTGATATAAATGAGAACAATCAAAGGAGAAAATCACTCCAAACCCCGAAAATAATATTTTATCCCTAGTATGGTCATCGATTCTATTACGAGGAAAATTACTCTATGGCATGGGGTAAACCAAAATAGATGGAAATGACTGCAGAAATCAACTCCAATCTCAAGTATTCTATATAAACAAATATGCTAACAAGACAAGTTGAAGATCCTACCTCGTCTAGACGTTCGATGAAGTCCACCGTTCAACACTCGACTCAAAGAAACATACCTGCAACTTGTCCTCAACAACCAAGATACGCAAGCATATGTTGATAATATATAAAGTTAGCACATTTAATAGCATAATCCATCAATATTCATAGTAAATATTCCCATGGAATAACAATTCAAATATTTTCAAGACATTAATTGGATGAGAAAAAAGTATTTCTATTAAACTGTAATCAACAAAAGTATATGAATGACAAACTTCCATGTCGACACGTTCGGAACCGAGAAACTAAGTCCCTTCCAACTAGGCCTCCACCACTTCAATCCTCCACTAAAGAAAAGCTCATATAAGAGAGACAATGAGGTTCTCCATTAAGTAGGGAAGAGCTTGGGGGCTGAACAATGTGTTCAGACTCAATATGAAGTTAGTAATTTTTCCAGAGTAACTTTTCTCTCAAAGTTGAATTCTTCTCCTCTTTTCCACAACTCAGATATGGCCCATTTATAGCCTTCAAATGAAACTAAAGGGCCGAGTCGGAATGTTTCCAGTATATGGAAAGTCAAGGATCATGGATCTCGTGACGTGACATGGAAACCCGACACCATTCTTTTAATTTTGGGCACAAAACTTGATGTACGTGGGTTGTAATGGTGCAACCTGCATATATGCATGTTGTATAATAGTTAGGGCATGTATATGTGGAAAAATATTTATTTTTAGCTCTGGGAATTGCAAAAAGGAGATTCAAGTCTGCATAGGGAAATGGAAAAGGCCTTCTGAGCAAATTTTCATGGTGTGAGGCAAATCTTGCTATAACAATGTTTTACTCATTATTCCCCATAACCCCACCCCCACTCTCACCTTCATACCCTCATATATGAGGATGCAGGTGAGGGATAATGAGTAAAACATATTAGTTTTTACTCATTATTTCCCTCCATCCCTAGTCTCATACTATATTTTATTGATTATTCTTGAAGAGTGGGACACAAGCATTGTCCTATGGTTTGGTACACTAAGGATGAGTCTCCTTATCCAAGACATGCTACAAACCCAATTTTTTGGGCTATAAATGAGCTAATTGTAAGGCATGCCATCCATGCTTGTGGCATTAGACCATGAGACATGCCCTTTCGTTATAATATTTGATTTAGGAGTGCAACATGGTTTCAATTAAAAGGTTTGTCACATCATGGGCAAGTCTTTTATCCCAAGAAATGATTAGGGGATAAAATTTAATGTCTTAGGCACTATACAACATTTCTAAGGAATGGTGTGAGGTTAAAAACCAAGGCCATAGGCTCTACATTTTTCTTCTATGGTTTCATGTGGTCTATGAATATGGGCCCATACCACAACAAGTTCACTTTGGTAAGAATCTTGAATAATTTAAATAATACTCTTTAATATGAAAAATACATTAATTTAAATGTTAAGGTTCTCAAATGTCACATGCACATTTCACATCATTGGATTTGCTAACTTTTTTAATTAAAAAAAACAAAACATTAACATTATAAAAACAATTTACACATAGATATAGATTATCTTCTACATGTTACATTTTTTATATTTAAATATTGTCATGTTCATTATATATATCATCATAGTCACAAATATAACTTTTATTTTTTTCAATATATGTCTTTGATGCTTTGAAGTTGTTATAAATACAAATGCCTTCAAGTTGTTTTATATTATAAAATCATTTTATGTTTCTATAACTTATGAACTTTCACATTCATGGATTTTCAAAGGATATCTATCGAGGCAAGATGTTGAGACAAGAGCCTCCAAATATGCCTCGCAAATGCTCTAGACTATCATGGAATGAAGGAGGAAGAGGAATCCTTTCGTTGATTGAGACATCGAGGACATCAAAGACCCATATCTCAGCAAGGCAGGGTATCTTGGTAGGGGAATCTAGTGACCAAAGACAATCTAGTAAGATGAGATTATCAAATGAATCAATGAATAGATCATCCAGAAGAAGTGTTCAAAATAGTGCTATGAATGAAACTTTATTAGATAGGTTGCACATTAATAATCCAACACCGGAGAATGTGGGGAATACATCATGATAATAAAATATGTTTGGTAATTTTTATTTTTTTTTATATTTTTTTGTGTATTTATGTTTATGTTTTATATATGTTTTTTTTTTTTTTTTTGTTAAATGTTGTAATTAGCTTCAAATGTGTCTTTGTGTAGAGGATTGGTTTAATGCAAGAGAAGATAATTAAAGAGAGAGTGGTTATGATGAATATTCCAATGTTGGTGAAGAGGGTGAAGGTGGATTCCAGGGGCGTTGTCAAAACACAAAAGATTACACGCCTACGTCCACCTATCCCTCAGATATTGGTGATGAGCTTCCTTGGGAAGGGTATGTTGAAGCAATGACCCTCAAATGATGCTCAGGTGTTAAAATCATACTGCAAAATTATTTGAGGTGCTTGGATTTCCCTTGAAAGAGTAAGTAAAGCTTGGATATTGTTTCACATTCATTGCAGAACTTTATGGATGCATATCAAAAGATGGGGCCAACAATTGATAGTTTTATCAATTTGATGAGGAGACGAAATTCAGAGGTTATGGGCCCCAATAAATGGCAAGTAATAAAAAGTAGAGTTTCAAAAGAAGATGCAATTTCTATGTTCAATTTCAAATAGGGGAAAAAGAGAAAGATGTTGAAGGTGCAATATTTTAAGCACTCCAACATAACAGGACATTTTTATAATAGATTTTTGGCAGCATATGGGAAATTGTCATGGAATGATGAGGTTCCAAATTACTTTTCTAGACTCTTTTATGGGGATTTTTTCATGGGCATGCACCCTGATTATACCAATCTACCGTCTAGTTATTATGGGGTTGATAAAGGACAAACATATGATTGGAAAGAGACATATCGAAATGTAACATTGCAGAGGCCTCTACGACCTTTGGTATCTCGTCCAACAGGGACATTTTGCTCACATTCAAATATGCGATCTACTTCGGATGTTGGAAAGGAGGCCATGAATGAAATCTTAGAAAAATTAGGATCAATTTTTTATGGTGTTGATGAACTGTCAGAGAGATGAAGCCAATTCTCGAGCCAATTTTGTTTACAAAACAGACGAGGAGATAGATTCCATGTCCATAGAAGATATATGAGAGTATGAAATTTTTTTCTGTAATGGTTGGAAGGAGTTAATTCAGAATGATGAACCGAACACCGAATTGGTATGTGTTACAATTAGTAAATTGTTCATGCGTTTGAGGATAATTTTCTTGTAGTTCTAGATCTAGATACATATCATTATATCTTTAGAAATAATTGAGTTGTTATTGCCATTAATTGTAGTTTGGTCATATGTTAAATGAATCTCCAGTAAATAGGGGACTTGATTCATCGAGTTTAAATTTGGATGGGTTAAATCAGGTATGTGTTTAAAAATAGTCACATATGAGAAATTTAATTGTCCAATCTTCACAGCTTGTTGAATAATCAACATACATAAAATTTATGTTTTTGTATTAATGCGAACACATTGAACTCTAAAATTCTTAGTTGCGTTGTTCAAATATTCTTATTCTGTGTCCCACTACTTAGGCAGTCTTTTCCCAATTCTCATTGGGAGAGTTTGAAGAGGGTGGGATTTCGCATGTATAATTTCATGTTGAAAACAAATTTAGTTATATATGCAAATCACAATGTCATTTAAATTATTAATTTAAAAGACAAATGTCTTACAATATATAATTTATTGAATCCTAGGGTATGGTGGGTAAAACCATGACTCAACCAACCATGGCAATGCCATCCTCTTGTGTGGTTGATGATATTCAAGTTGACACATCACATGTATTACATGTTTCAAAATTTAAAACGATAATTTAATGTGTTAAAATCATTTAATTTTAATTTTCAAACGTACAAATTTGAAATGTGTTATAGGGAAATGTGAAGTAGTTTTAATGTGTTAAAATCATTTAATTTTAATTTTCAAATGTATAAATTTGAAATGTGTTATAGGGCAATGTGGAGAACATAGTGCACGAGACTATGCTTGAAAAAAATGTGGAGAAGAGAATCCGGGGGATTGGGATTGTGGAGGATGCATCCATACCTGAGAAGGATGTGTCTATTCACATTGATGATGCTTAAATATATGTACATTGCACATTTATGAGTTTTAGTTTGTTTTTATGTTGGGCCTTTTATATATAAGTGTTCAAGCTTATTTGTGTTGAATATGTTTTTTTCTTACATTTTTCAAATTTTTTAGTTACAATAGAGATTGCACATGATGCAAAACTTCTCTTCTAATTTTTTCCCTTTTGAATGATGCAATATTCAAGTTTTGCAGTAGTTGAAATATGTACTTGTAACAAAATTGAAATTTTGTTTGATCAACTTTTTAACTAAGCCTTTTCTATTCATAGAAGGGTTACTCAACTAGTGTCTATATAACTTTTCAACACTTTGAGCAATCATTTTGAAATATATAGAACTCCTATATAAGTTTATCATCATCTAAAATGGTACATTCAATCTTATTTATGTTTAGATCATGATGCAAACCTAATTTTGAGATCTAACATTTGATTATATGAGAACATAATATAGATCACACATCAGAAAGAGGGAAGATTCTAAATTCATTTGGATTTAACAATATGCTAGATACAACTCTTATTTAAGATTAGATCATGAGAATGAATTAGAACTATTCTAGATTTTAAAATATGATTACATGATCTTATTCATGATCTTATTTATGTTTAAACTTTAGATCACAATCCAAACAATTTTGAACTTGAGTATTTGATTATCTGAGAACATACTCTATCCCACATTAGAAAAGAGGAAGATTCTAAATTTTATTCGATTGCATTCCTTGCCTTCTTGTCCAAGAATGACGTAATATGGATATTTGTGTTTTTTGCATACAATGAAGTGGATTCCTTCTTGGGGTATTGTCAAACTCTTAACTAATTGATTACTAACCACAAACCAACATTTGTAGATTTAAAAATAAGCTATGTACGTGAATGATATCACTTATGTTTAGATCATGATGCAAGAATATTTCAAAGAGCATTTGATTATATGTAATATGAATACATCCCATGTAGAAAGATGAAATATTTATGGTTTTTTAATAAAGACTTAATATATGTGCATATTTGTGTTTTCTGCATGTACATAAAAGATTATATGAGAACATCTATTCCGCCGTAGAAAGAGGAGATAAGTATTTTCTTGGAAGAATGGATTTTAATATGGAGATTTGTGAACTTTCATAGATATAAGTATTTTCTTGGAAGAATGGCTTAATATGGACATTTGTGAGTCATTTAATTTGAAAGATCATTTGATGATATTAGAACATATATTCCACTGCAGAAAGAGGAGATAAGTATTTTCCTAGAAGAGTGGCTTAATATGGAGATTTGTGAACTTTCTGCATACACAAGTGAATTCATTTTCAAGGTATTATCTAACTATGAACACTAAAATTTGCTACCAAGCACACAATGTTTCTCTTTAAAAACATGTTAGATATGATCTTACTTTGTTTAGATCATGTAGAAAATTTTGAAAGAGCATTTGGTTATAAAAGAAAATTAAATATTTATGCAAAGAATGGCTTAATATGGAGAGTAACTATTTTGGGAGTTTGGAAACTTTGTGATGTAAGTTTGGTTAAAAAAACAATTCCTAAAAAGTATAATAAAAAGAGAGAAAGAATCTAAGATCTGTGGAACTTCGGTTGGGTATGTTATTCTTGCTCACATGGTTATGTTATTCTTGACGATCTGCTTGGATATGCTATTCTTTCTCATTTCTTATTTAATAAAGTTAAATATCTTTAAAATATTTGCTAATAAAGTATATGCTAATATGTGTTATTGGTTTTTCTTATTATTGTTACAATGATGTTTACATTCTTGGTGGAAAAAGAGCATGGATGTTTGAAGATGAAACTTCAACACCTTTGATATGTCAATTTTTCTTTAATCACAGTTTGTTTTATTTATCTAAAATGGTATCTGTACATTTTATTTGAAATTTGTAGATATATTTTATTTAAAATGTTTAAATTTTAAATTTGAGAAAAAAAAATTCAAGTATGAAGAGATCTATCTCAATGATGGATTAGAGTCAGTACACACACACACACACACACACACTTGAACTCAAAATATCAATTTATTGTTTGACCTTTGATTTCTCTTATATTGTTTATGATGGTGAAACCTGCCAATTTATGTTCTATGATAAATGGTTTATATTGTTTATGATGGTGAAATGACATTTTATGTTCTATGATAGTGTGCTAAAATTAAAAATGATATATTTCAATATAAATTAAAGGGTTTAATTTTGAAATATATGAGATCTAAAGGGTAAGATTAATTTCGAAATATCATATATCATGTGCAACTATATTGAACTCATTTTACAAACATATTTGAAGGGTGACAAGACCATGAGGATTTGCCCATACTTCATTAATCAATGCACCTTACCAACTACCTTTTGTGGCTTGCATTGAGACAACTTTCAATTTTCAGTATAAACATACTTCTAATTCTGTAGCAAAAATGGAAAAGAATTTGTCTTTGGAAAATAAATCATGAAATGGTAAAAAGGAATTTGCAAAGGAGGTAAACTAGCTGCAAAGACAACAACACTATGAAAATAATGGTCTTTCAAGACTACTCTTTATATATATTCAACAATTTCCAGAATTAACTATAATGAAATACATTGTGCCAAACATTGGTTAAGCAATGTGTCATGTTTCATATGATTTTTTTAATTAAATGGAAATATATTAAATGAAGCTATGTAATCATACTATATCACCCAATTTAGTGACATATCCAAACACGCATATTTTGGTAATGTTGGTTTAAGATAATATTCTATCAACAGATTTAAATAAGCCCTAGCAGTTTATTTCAATGGACTCTCCTAGGGTACATTTTTTTGAACCAATGGATATCTAGATCCCAACTCATAGATGTTTTAAAATAATATAGTCATATAAATGCTTCAATTCTAAAGAAAAATAATTCATCTTACTTACTAGTTACTTCCAAGAGGAACTTGCTTGGTTCATATATAAGGTGGCTTGGGAAGTTCAAAGATAAATAATTAGCCAAGGATCATAAACAAATGAGGATAATAAGGATCATTGGATGTGATAACTTTATGTTCTATTCTATATATATTTTATATTCAAAAAAGGTATTTTTTATATACAAAGGAATGATATATTAAGCATACAACTCTTTATTTCTAATCCTCACCTAATACACAAGCTTTTTGAAAATGAACACAAGTATATGCAACATATTTATGGGCTATGTTTTGTGTAGATAATAATGATTGCATTGTATTTAATACAATATCTACAACACCCAAGTATGATGTTCACTCTATCATGTGGTGAGATAATTACAATGGTGATCGATTGCTTCATTTTATATCGATAGTCATTTTATAAGTGATTGATACTTCGAATTGTTGTAAGTAGGGATTATACTTCATGGTTATCTTTCATTTTTGGCGAAATATCCATTAAACTTATATGTACAAGTTTATAATTGAGTGGGATATGAGACCCTTCATATGAGACTATATAAACCCTTTAAACCCAGACATAAATTATAATTGAGATCTAGTTATATGTGCAAAATTGTGTTTAATAAATAAGTACATGATAAACATTTTATTAAAACTTACCTTACTCGAATGAACATGGTATTAAAAACCAAATTATATCAAATTCGTGGCATGACTAGAAAATCTACAGCATGTTATCTCATCCCTTAAGTGGTCAGGAGAACATATGGGGACCTGAATATTTAATAATTTTTTAATTGACCAATTTAGATATAGTTTTATGAACAAAACTGTAAATAAAGCTCGGTAAACTTTAAAATTCATAAAAAATATAGTTCCTTGTTTGAATGGACCATGAAAGTAAACTAAACCAAATGATTCCATAACCCTAGATATCCATAAATACGTGTACTTTCAATGCAAAATAAAAAATTCTGGGATGTATGTCACTTGTTTAAAGAAATCGTAATGGTATGCCAACTTCAATTATTGGTTCATTATTGACTTTTGACATTTTCCATTTTATAACTTTTGTTTTTTTCCTTGATTGAACCTCTATTAACTTTATGTACATTGTACATACCAAATGACTATATTGAAAACTTATGACATCCGATTGATAGTCTTGAAAGTGAACATGACTATCGGTTTGATGGGTTCCTTGAAAAAAATAGCCTTTCAATAGGATGGATCATCTTTCATATATAAAACCGTTATCATCAAAATCTTCTAATAACCTCATATTTCCTTATGTGCATCACATCAAATAATATTTTATGTTTTCAATGTTGTCTACAGGTGCAACCATGACAAAGACATCTCCTACAAATAATTTGATATGTTCCAACAAACAGTTTGCATTAGATTAGCACACATGCATGTTCCATTAAACTCATCTACTATATATAAATTTTATATATCGAAGTTACAATTACATCTACAAGTTGTTTAAATATTTAACAAATATATTTTCAAACAATTGAAACATAAATTACTTTCTCTAACAAGATCATAAATTCTGTCGCCATCAATTGACACTATAGTTTCATTTGATTCTATCTCCTTTGATCTTGCAAGTGACATTTTCCCTTTTATATTAGATTTGGTATGTCTCCAAGCTTTAACATATTCCACATTTTCGTTTTCGCAAATCCCTATGGATTATGTGTCCTCTATGCAAACTGAAAAAATAAAAAAAAATAAAAAAAATTCATTTCTTCTATCAAATGCAAACACATTTTGATAGCGTTTTGTTTTAACTGAATGCAATTTTCACATCCCATGTATTGTACCGGCCTTATATGGGATTTATCTATTTACATCTTGGTTTCCAACATACCAAAAAAACTTGCACAAGACATGAACTTGTTAATTTGAAATCTATCAAGAACATGATTGAAGATCATATAAATTTGAACATATGAATAAAAATATCATGTGTACATGTGTAACATGTATATATACACACACATGCACACATGCCTTGACAGATTATTTTCATGGCTTAGTGCCAGTTTGCACCATTAAACAAATTTCTCATCATATTCAAATTGATTTACATGAAGGTTCATATGATACCTTCGAAGTGCTCGTTTTACACATGTCCCTGCACCATCCTGCTCTCCTCTTCCATGACTAGTCTCAAAGAAATTCCAACAATGTGTAATGTTTTATTTCTTGTGAAGACGACAAAACCAATAGAACGATCTTGAAGATTTGAACTGACTCTCACATCCATCTGACCATATCCAATGTCAATCGAATTTGATCCCATGTTCTTTCAATGAATCATAAAATTTATCAAAACAATGTTGTACATAATGTGTATCATGTGCTTGATCATCACTTATATAAAAGTGATATTCTTTAATAACATGTCGATTGTCATTGGTTCTTTCTATGTTATCAACACTCTTTTGAGCATGTCTATATAGAACATGGACAAATATAGTGACTTGAAAAGAGTTATAACATTCACTCTGTATTTCTTTTTGTGCAGGGAATGTGTAATTCTCTGCAATATCAACTACAGACAAAATTGTCCCTAATAGAAACAATTCACAGGATTGTTTGAATTTTAGGTTTTTCCATCGAGCTCTATGTGAATGTTTGGTGTATTTATAAATTTCTTCCTCAAAATTCTTCAAAAAATCTATCACACAGATTTTATCTACTTTCAAATCAATCCTTTTGAAAATAACATTTGAACAATGTGGAGCTGTGCTGCTGATATATTCATATCTCTTCCAATTGACAGTTATATTAGATAAGGATTGATCATTCATATCAATAGGATACTTTGAGTGAAACAAACTTAGATTTCCACAATGATCACATTTCTTTCCACCAACACATTTTTTTTGGTAAAATAATTCATCACCTTCTCTTTCACATAGAATTTCAGATATAAAACACGAAATGTGGAAGGAGGAGGTGAACTTGGCCATAAAATTTTACCAAAATCAAGAAAAATTGTCATAATATAACTCTAATTCCACATGATAATGACAACAACAAGTGTCATGAACAATGATGGGTCTAACAAACCATGGTTTTTGTTGCACATCTGTATTGATGAAAATTTTAACTTCTTTACACACTCTCCTTTGAACTTATTGAACAATTCTATTTGTGTCATTGACAATATATGTTTTGGATGTTCTTCATATTGTTTTCTTGTTATTATTCATCGCAACACATCCCTTGTATGTGGTGAAACACGAGATTCTGTCAACCAAAAATTACGGCCTGATTCTTTAACATTTTCTGCAAGTCTATCTTTGTAGGCTTGTCTAAAAATAACTGTCCAACAAGCAAGTTCTCATTTGCATATATTGGCAATCGAAATTTTCTATCTTTGTATGATGTTTTTCTTGAGGTTCCCATCGCTTTTTCCATGTGTTGTGTCAAGCAATCTTTTATATTGCTAGATGAAACAACTGTTGTTTGTATCACTCTACGTGCAACACTGACATCTTTTTTTTGAGATTTTCCAAAAGATTTTAATACACTAGTTATATTGTCAAAGACATTCTGTTTCACCTTTGTATCTTTTTTCGAATTTTGAATACCCAATAATGATGTAGCTTATTTTAACTTTCTTGACTTTATTAGACAGAGTAAAAGTTGAGCTTGTATTGTTACTGATTCATCTTTGAAAAAAGTATTATACATATTCTTAACACGATATCTTATATAATTCTTAACTTCTTTCTTCCCAAATTTGTTAGTATCAACATTTTCTAATATTTCATCATCAATGTTGATAGATTCTCCTACATATTTCAATTTAAAGTTTATATTAAAAAATAAAACCCAAACATAAATTCACTAAACTATATACAAGTGTTCATCTTATATTATCTAGATTTATGTACATAACTATAGGTGATTTGACTTCTGCTTCAATTTTGGTTTCAACGACTTCATCGACATTATGAGGAAAATCCATTTCTGTTTTTTGAAAAACATCAAATCCGAATTACAATCAATTATATTTTAAAAAATAATTTAAATAAATAAATTCTATACTTTTAATAAAGACAATATGTACATGCATACCTAGTTGGACTTCTTCTTTTTGAAAATATCTATTTACATCATCATCATTTCTTTCTTTAATATTTTCACGTTCTCGTTTCTTTATCCAATAATGCTCTTTCCTTTATTCGTTATGGTGAGTTTCATCTTGAGTGTGATCAAATTTTCTCTTGCGCAAATTTGTTTCCCATAAGTATAATTATCTGCAAATTTTTAAAAAAATTCAACATTTCATAATAGTTTAAGAAAAACTTCATTGTCACCAAAATTATTCAAAAATAATATCACGAATTTTATAAGAAATGTTTAAAAAAATTACTCTAAAAAACATTATCTTTGATATAATAAGAAATTTCTTATGAAATCCTTCACCTTGAAAATAATGTTCAAGTAAGTATTCACCTTGAAAAGATGTTCAACAAATCCTTCACCTTGAAAAATTGTTCAACAAAGCTTTCACCTTGAAAATAATGTTCAAGTAAGTTTTCACTTTGAAAAAATGTTCAACAAAGCCTTCACCTTGAAAATAATGTTCAAGTAAGATTTCACCTTGAAAAAATGTTCAACAAATCCTTCAATATATACATTGTTATTCCAATAAAAAACTTGAACTTAAGAAAGAGAATTTGTTTTTTGCATTCAAAACATCAACCACCTTGTTCAAAACAACAAAAAAGATCCTCCAAGTAGTGAAAAAGATGATTCAAACTTTTTCTTAGGGGATCCACATATGCACTATTAAATGAGTGAGTGAATTGTGTAAAATTGGTTCAGTCGAAAGTGTATTTATAAGGTTTGGTGCTAACTGAAACAAAACGACATGTCCCTTCATTTTTTCCCAACCAATAGAATTCTCTCACCAACCTTTCGATCGAAAAGTGAGGAATTTGTTTATTTTCCATGGATTCCGTTAAAAAATATATTTCGACCAAACAAAATATATTTCGACCGAAAGATTGTTTAGACCAAAAATCTGCAAATGAGACTGTTTTCACGAACCTGAAAATTCCCTCTAGCTTACTTGAAATTTGGAGGTTTCAGACTCCTGCAAATACTCAAAATTTAGTTTCGGAATTGATACCAACATTTGCAGAATTGAATCTACTTTCAATGGATATAATTTGTTTTAATTTTCATTGTTTTTATCTAATTTTATTTCATTTTATAAAAACTCACTACATAATATTTTCAGGTGACATTATGATTAAGTGAAATGGAATATCCATATTTCTAAATATACACAGTAGAAAATAATGAAAAATTCATATTCAAAATCCTTAAATTGTTCTCTTCAGAAGGGTATTTTTAGATTTTACTTTTAAGTAAGTCAAGATAGATACAAGGTGGGGGAAAACATGTGTTTAAAATCTGCAACTTTTTCAGCTTGGTCAACTTCAAAAAATTCTAGAAATTATAATATTCATCTGTTAGATTCAAAACTATAGTCATAAGAAAATAGAGTCTCTGTAGATTGTTGTAGTATATTTCGTTTGTCAAAAACAAAAGTTTAATAATAGATATATTGTTGGGGGGAAACATAACTCATTATCATTCCTTTTATTTTTAAGGAACATATTGTGAAACAATTTTCAAATTGAAATATCAAATCTCAATAAAAAATAATTTGAAAAACAATCAGTAGAAAAATGAAAAAAATATTCACAAGTTTTGTTTTTACTGTAAAGTGAAATTCTAAATAAAAAAAAAAATACTTTTGTTTACCGGAAGTTGAAGAACTTGTGAAAATCTACTTTTTTTTTTTCTCATAAAACAAACAAAATGGACATCCATCTTCATGATTATATAGGGTATGCTCAAAATATGAATGTAAAATTTAGTGTTCATGCATTATATGGATATATAGGTTACATCCTCTTTTATATGGCTCTTTGGAATTTTTTATTTTATTTTGTGATTATGCCTAAACTTTTATATTGTCATTTTTAACACTTTGAAATTCCTCCAAATAAAAAATGGCTCAATGGTTATGAATTTTTATTATTGTTAATGTATATATAAATCATCAAAATATTATATTTGAAATTAGACATGACTCAATGGTTATAAATTTTTATTATTATTAATGTATATATTAATACTCAAAATATTATATTTAAAATTATAAAGTATGATTATTATTATTTTTTGTTAAAATTTCAACTTCTCTATCTTATTGTGCTTTCTTTTAATATTTTTAATGATTGGAAAAAAATTATTTTATTTAGAATATTTTTGGGAGAGTGTGTATCTAGTTTACTCTTGTCAATTGAATTACAAGTAATTTATCAAATTTTCATCATGGAAACGTTAAATGAATATATACCTTTCAACTTGACATTAAGAGTAACCCTTAAAATAAAATTTGATCACTACACAACACTATGAAATTAGCATCAAGATTTCTACTTAAGACTTATGAGGAAACTAGTACCATGATGACACACTACACTTCTACATATGGTGTCTTTACAGGTCAACATTTTGTTCATACGCTCTGTCACTTGGTAATACATACACCATGTGAATAAAATCCAAGTAAAATTTTATATTCATGATATTTCATTTACGGACTTGAAAAAACAATATCAGTAGGGTACAATTGAAGAGAGAAGGAAACAATAAGATGTAGTCTAAACATTCTAAGTTTTTATTTTTTTTCTGACGATTTTTTATGATGGGTTTCGTCCAAAATCCTGTCAGAAATATAGAAAAATAAATGGAATGACATATTTCAGTGGTTGAGACTGCATATAGCAGGCGTCCATGGAGTTTATGAGGGAATTGGATTGATTTATGCATTAAAATGTGATTTAAACAGTGTAAAATTGTGATTTCACCAACAATCACATTGCTACTTAGAAGTAGACTACGCCAAAAAATAATAAAACATACAATTGAAGTGAGATGGAAAAAATAATGAAACATTGTTTTTGAATTGCTTAAACCGTTCCATTCAGTGATTAAATTTGATGGTTATTTACCTGTTTTTTCCATTTGTAATTGTCAAATTCTGACAATTTTTAAATTTACACGTCATTCACTTAATTTTTAAAATTGTCAATTTTATGGGCAAATAAAAAATTTACCCATATATATATATAACAATTTCCTAAATTTGAATGTTGATTTTTGTGTAAAGCATACATAACACAAGTTATAAATTCTATAGCAAAGGTCATGCATAGTACATGTTACAAATACTATAGCATATGGAGGTTGCAACTTGCAAGTTGCATGCATAGCACATTGCATAAGTTACAAATTCTATAGCAGATGGAGGTTGCAACTTGCAAGTTGCATGCATAGCACATTGCATAAGTTACAAATATTATAGCACAAGATGCATAGCACCTACACACTCACAACTTACAAGTCATGGGGATTCTTTGGAAATTGGATCGTATCACATACTGTAGGTTGAAAAGTGAAGGTTGAGAGGGAAGACAAGCTTAAGGATTCAGAAACACTGCCCAAAACCTGCATGCAACTATCTAGAGAGGTAAGGCTCATTAATATTAAATTGCAATTATAGCGATGGAAATTGTCTTCACAAACTAGAAAACACCTTCTTGCACACTTATTTTCTTATTATATTTGATTTTTGAGAATCCACATTTAAATACCTTCCCACCTGTGTTTTCAATGTCTTCCTGAATCTTGATAATAAGAATAAACATGGGTGTGACCGACCTCTCACAAGCTCTATTTTATTTCATTTTAGAAAACATTAGTAGTTTCTATTTAAAAGAGCAAATCCAAAATAATTCAATGATATTTATTATTTCATTATATTAATAACCATAATTATTTCAAATTTCGCAATTCATAACTTGTATTATTATTTTAACAACTATTGGTAACTACTTTTTCCCTTTTCCCATAGGATGTAGCTATATTGGCATCATTGCATGCATACTACTTAGTGTTTGGTCGATTGTTTTTGTATAGTGTTTGGATCTATGAGGAATTGAGGCATAGAAAGAAGATGGAACCTCTTATTTGGTGATTTGCAAAATTGAAATTATGTGCAAGCGCAATTTGTTAATCGTTTATGTTTATGTTTTTAATGGTGTTGTATTCCATGTGAAACAATTTGATGATGTTATGTTAAATGCAATTTCATAATAATTTTATGTTGTTCCTAAGATGCTTTTGTATTTATGATAAAAATGAACAAAAACACATATGACACATAATATTTAAATGATGGGCAAAAATAAAAATAAAACATCACGGGAAGGGTAGTTTTAAGAAGAAACCTGTCATAAAAAATTTACTTGACAGATTGGAGTGCCACTCAAATGTACACCCTCGTTCCATTTCATATTAAATATGAAAAATTACTTTATTTTAAAAACAAAAAATTAAATTATTTAAATAAATATATATCTAATTAGACTATTTTTGGACATAATTATTATTTCTCTACCAAAACAATAACTAACAATTTCCTCTATAGATATAAATGAATGGACAAGTCTAAACCTTCTACATCTTTTAATTTTTCCGACAACCTTCACTAGAATCTAGATATACAATTGTTGGTGAATTGACAATTTTTCATTGCTTAAATTGCATTTTTGAATGCAAAAATCTATTCATCACCTTAAAAAACCATTAGAGCACTCATATTGTGTAATCTCAACAATTGAAATCTGCAAACCATTAGAGTGATAAGAATGTGTAATCTCAACAATTGAAATTTTCAATTCCATTGATCCTTTTCTAAAATTTTGACCAGATTTTAGACAAAATTTGTTAGAAAAATGTGCCCCAAAAAAATTAAAAATATAGAACGTTTAGACTACATACAAAAGAATACCATAAATATGAGAAGAGGGGGAAAGTGGTGGAGTATCATAAATTAATTGTAATTACATGTGAACATGTGAATATACTATCATATATTGATTGTAATTACATGGGAACGTGTAAATATGGTACAATATGAAGTCTAATGACACTACATAAAGCTTAGAATTGAAAGAAAAAAAAAAAAAACATTTAGGGGTTTTATATGTAATGGGAGATAGTGGAATATGGAAGGCATATGTGTGAGCACACATGTAAGGGTAACATATTTCATAAATAAAAAAGCATAAGGACCTGGAGACAAGAGAAAATATGACATTGTGTTCTTTCAGTGCATGTCAGATTGAACTTTAAAGGAGATAGGTTGAGGAAGAAAATTTGCTTGAGGAATTGCGGTGGAAACACTCTAGTGATCAAATGTCAACTTTATATCTCTAATTTTTTGTAAATATATTGATGTTTCAATTGGAACACCATCTTGAAGTTGCAACTAGAACTCAATAACAACTCCACAAGTGAAGACAAACTAATGAGTGAGATACAACTTAAATCTATGAAATACTTACGAAAAACAAAACAAATTCATAATAGATGGACACACACAACAGACCTTTTGCAATGTCTCCAAATGAGGCTTCGTCCTTTTTCCCAATGGATATCATTAAGGTATTTGAAAGAGGAAACGTTGATCATGCCCGAGGGTAGGTTTCCAAGAATTGTTGCAAAATACCTAACGTACAAACCCTAGATGCCCTTATGCTCTATTGTGGCTAACAACATTTTCCAAGGATGGCCAAAGGGCCCAGTGTGAAACTATTGAGTGATTAATTCCTTGGGTACCGTGGTGATAGAGGATACCACGTTTCCCAATTCCCCAAACACCAGAGGAATTGCTAGGGATGGCACTCTGAAAGGAAATTGGAGAGCATACATGATTTTCTATCACACAAAATTGAACCGAGTATATTATCAATAATGAAATAGTACACATATAAATACATCAAGTATTAGATATATATATATATATATATATATATATATATATATATATATATATACTATATTAACCACACTAGCAAATTATTGAGAAAATATCTCAACCACACACCAAAATAGGATCTAACTAGTTGGAGAAGATATCTCATAATCCAAGTAGATATATCAACCTCCTCAAACATAGAAGAAAAAAACTCACCTAGAGATTTTCACTTCCAAAATATTAACAAAATTACAACCATATGACGTGATGAAGAATCACATATTAATCATTAAGGCAAGTAGGAGTTAGTAACTATAACACCCCCTCTTAATGAGTAATTGTCTCGATATTTGTCAAGGAAGGTATTCATCAACATCTCTAACCATTTTGAAATCATGCAGGCTTTGAAATCCATCAGGATCTCACCTATTCCTCTGAAAGGTATAGTCTCTGAGTTGTAATCCAAGTTTCCCAGCACCATTATACATCATTAGCAATTTATCACTTGCAATGTTTCATAACCCTCATAAAGGTATGATGTTGAACTTCCAAATCCTGGATCCCCTCTAAACTATTGGATAACGATCCCTACATGCATATCTCATAACCCTAATGAGGTGTGGTTTTTTCAATCCTCCAACATCTAATCTAATTAGACAACCATCCATATTGAAGGAAACCTAAAAATTTCACATCTAGAGATGCAATTTCAATTCACCATGACCTCTTTCACCTCTAATTATGGAGATTCATCATCATTTGTTTCACAAACAAAAGGATAATGCTAACACATTTGTAATAATTAAAAAAAAAAATCTACTAAAACTAAATACACCTTCATAGAAATCTCCTCAATTGGCTTTTGAACACCTTAAATAATACAAAAGAATGTGACACAAGGGAAAAATTACCCTCTATTTAATTGCAACCAAACCAATGACTGCTACTAGCCAGTCAAGGAAGAATTTTACCTCATATTTCCATGCCTTTGTTGCCTCTAGACTAAATGGACCAAATAAATAGCTAGAAAATGATGTTTGAAGAGCTATATATCTCTTACCATGTGTAATTGACTTTGAGAGAAATTTTCCACACTAACTGGGAGAATTCAATCGAGTTGCACATATACACATAGGTATGGATACAGTCGAGTAAGGACATGACTTCATCTAACAATTGGCTCACTTGTACACATGGGCATAGGTATAGACTTGGGATATGGATGTAGGTCTCTCCTCTGGTTTCTAAAAACAAATTTCAGACCCTGGAGATAGTAAACCACTCCCAATCCATCTCAATCACAAACAATTTTGTACGCATAGAATGTAGAAGCATATTCCATACACTAGTACACTAACATTGTGTAGGTTGTTAATGCAACCACAACCACACTCGTAGACAGGGAAGAAACAAAAAGTAGAAATCATTCTAATCTCAACCAAAAAATGAAAACAATATACTCTCACCAATAATTCACTCTCCTACATTAACTAATCCTACTTATTTGCAGAGGATTAGAACTCATGTCTCTCTCATTTTACTGGGTTCTTCCATGAGAGAGTCAATCCCAACCTTGTTCTGATACCATGAAAGGAAATGGGAGAGTAGACATGATTTTATATCACACAAAAATAAACCGAGTGTGTTATCAATAATGAAATAGTACACATATAAATACAACAAGTATTGGTTTAAGATAGATATAATATCTTAATCACAATAACAAACTATTGAGAGAATATCTCAACCACACACCAAACTAGAATCTAAATAGTGGGACAAGACATCTCATAATCCAACTAGATCTAACAACCTCCTTGAACTTAGAAGCAAACAACCCACGTAGATATTGTCACTTCCAAAATGTTAACAAAATTACAACCATATGACATGATGAAGACTCACAAGTTAATCATTAAGACAAGTAGGAGTTAGTAACTCCAACAGACTTGAGGTAACATGATTTTGGAAATGGGGAATGCTTTGGAGAATTTGCAAATCCTGTCAATCCCATGAGAATTTAGTTGAAACTTCGTTGTTGTAGAGGCCACCAATCACATATTCCTTTAATATTTGTCCCATCGTCTCCATGGCTCCAAGGCCTTTGTAGAGATACAATGCCCCTCTCTTCTGAAGCTTTGTTTTCACCATGTCCACTGGATGAAAACATATGTATGTGAACGCCCTTGCTATGCCTTCTACACAGGCCCTGATCATTTCTCTCTCCATCATCGACAACCTATGTGTTTGGAGTTATTCTATTTGATCAAAGCAAGGGACCAAAATTCAATCATATAATTCGGTTTGTAGAGAAAAATTGCACTTAATTCAATCCATTTCCATTACATATGCATTCAATTGATTAGGGTTTTAATTCATTAATATGCATGCTATATATATATGACTACACAGTTTTTGAAGAGTCACTAATAGGAATTCCACCATGGATTGAGTCTCATGCTCTGCAGGATTTGTGATATTCTTGATATCATTTGGGTCTGTCTTAAATGATGATTCTTCCACTAATTCCTCCAATGACTTGGTATTAGATAGATTTTTGGAAGCACCATATACATATTTAGTAGAGATAAGAGAGAGGGCCTTGATGTTGTAGAGCCTGGAAGAGGAAGTAGGTTGCCACAATGTGACCATTCCTATGTTGTAGAAATATGTGCATAATCCCTTCCCTTTGCATCCTTGGTTAAAGAAGGAAATTCTTTCATGAAAAATAGTACACATTATGAGGATGGAGCTTGATGTCAAGGATTTAAACCATCATTTTATCTTTTCTTTGTGAAATGCATGGCTTCGTCATGTTCTGTTTTCCCAATCCCTATCCAAATTCTTAATTATGATCAAATCCCCTCAATTTAAATCCTAATTGCCTCAATTTTGTGTTCCAAAGAGTCATTACCCGGTGTAATTTTTATAAATTTAGTCTTGGAAGATCATAGGTTTGATTTCTTGTTGAATATTTCCTTTGAAAATAGAATCTCTAACATCCATACAATGGTATGTAGTGGGAGCTCTATTAGCCTTAGCCTTTTGGAAATCTCAAACACATTTCTTCTCTTCTCCATGGTTTAATTATTCCTTGGATCACAACGATGAAGCTCGTGAAGAACTAATAGATTCACCCAAAATTAATTGTGGATCCATGAAAAATTCAACCTTCTTCATTTGTTACAACGTAAAAAATGGACAATGGATAGTCCTCCAAGGTCGTTGAATGACGTGAACGATGTAGGTGCAAAAATTGTCCCATCAAAACAAATTTCATGGTAAAAAACACCCCACAACATAAATACTTGTCATTTCAGCGTGAATCACATAAAATCTATCTAAAATTTGACTAACAATTATCTATGAAGATGCAAAAAGTACATCATTATAATTGGAACAAGTTGAGTTTATTATTTTGTTTGTGGTCATATAAGATTATGAGACTTTCCCATAATTTATTTTGTACAAACAACAAGTAGGGAAATCTAATGGAAGTTGGGAGATTTTAACTAACATGAATTCTTACTCTTAACAAAATTTGACCATTGGGTGGAAAAGGTTAGGTTTTAAGGTGACAGTGGAACCACATGTTAAAGATTGTGTATGACTTGTTATGTGTTGATGATCAAGGATATTTTCGTCAGGTGACTTATTAAAGAATTGTATTAAATGAGCATAAACTAAAGTACACCTTAAAGAAGGAAAAACTCAAAAGGAAAAGGACATAATCATCCAATATGAACACAAAGAACTTGATAACGGAGTTCGTCCTTGGTGGACTATGTCTCCGGGCCTTGCTCTCAAATGGGTAGGTCTTTTTATTAAATCCACAAAAGAATTGAGAAAAATACATAAGTATATCTCATTTTGGAGCTAAGCTATAGAATCTTTGCTTAGATCAGAAAACTAACACCACCACTACGTTCATGGCATCGAATTACCTAAAAATGACTATCTCCATGCCCCGATCCAAGTCTGACACTTTCAAGCCCAAGAGACACCCCTGCCTTAGTTTTCGTGCCCTGCCTCTGCAATAAATGACTGGTAAAATCTTGAAATGCGTGCCCCTATCTCGAAATCCATGCAAAATCTGTATGGGCACGCCTTGGTTCTCCTTCATCCATACACTGGCTGAAATCCCCCTTTTATAATATAATCCAGGCAGTTACGCAATAAAGGGTTGTTGGCCTAACGATTAGCGGGGATATTCTAAGTCATTTAGTTGACGAAGGTCCCAGGGTCAAATCCCACAAGTCTCCCCTTTTTAACATATGTTACAACCAATTGCTATTTTTGGCAGAGAGTTTAGAATAGGGCTAAAATGACAGGTGGTTGGAATATGCCACTAAAATGGCAAGTGGTTAAGTTTGATGATTGGAGGTATATATATGGTTGCATGGATTAACATAGAACCAAGGGTTGGGCCGAGGGCCTAGCCCTTTTCGTTCGCCCATATGAAACATTATCAAACATAAATAATATTCTTGTCATATTACAAAGAAGAACTATATGGTGGTATGTTGGCTAGCGCGGGGGTTGTAAGGTCTTTGGGCTAACAAGGTTACGGGTTTGACTCCTGTGGAGTCATATAAATTTTGTCACATGCCAACCACTGGAGGGGTTCCACGTGGCATCCCACGACTAGACCATGTGGCACCATAACATTTGCCTATGAAACTAACACTTGTCACAATCTAATTTGCCCACGTCTCTGTCATCAAACTTGTACGACCTCGTCATGTCATCCCATACCAACTCAACACTATTCCACGTCAGCTATACGGACATGCCACGTGTCACCCTTCAAGTGGTGACACGTGTCACCTTGACCTTTTGACTTTTTGACCAAGTTTGACCTAAACTTTGATCACTTATATCTTTTGCATACGAGCTCTGTTTGATGAGCCATTTGTGTCGTTAGAAATCTTGCGACGTGTTGTTCGTGACCGTGCCATTTTAACTGAGTTTTGGGAAATTTGAATTTTTTTCCCTTTCTCTATCTGTTGAAGCCATTCTAAGCATCCTGAGTTGCCTCTAAGCAATCTGAGTTGTTCTTAGCCTTCTCTGGATCCTTTTTCGATATGTTGATATAAGAGGATGTGTGATTTAAATGGATTTTGATCTTTATTATTATTATTGTTTGCAACAATGAGTTATTGCTTGTTTTAAGATGCTATTTGTTTTACAAATGTCAATGTGACATAGATTTGACTCTTTTTGAAGAAGAAACATATAGGAGGGTTAAAAAGATGAATTGCAAGATAGTTGAGGAAGCACTAAATTCAGTTGAAAGAAAAATTGAACAAAGGAGGAATAACTTGTTGGAAGAAGTTGTAGTTCAACTTGAGAAGTAGAAGGAATGAGTTGACTGATTCAGATTGGGCCGATGACCCTAACGATTGAAAGTATATTGTAGGTTATGTTTTCATCCTTGGTTATGGACCTATAACTTGGTTTTGTAAGAAACAACAAGCTATTTTTCTTTCTTCAAAAAAAGCAGAGTACCAAGCAATGATTAATGCAAGTCAAGAAGCCTTGTGGCTTTGACAGGTCCTTTCAGAGTTTGGTTTCTAACAAGGAAAACTAGCCACCCTTTGGTGTGAAAATCATAGTGACATCAAGCTTGCCAAAGATCCAATTCAACATCGACACAACAAAAACATCGAGATACACATGAACTTCATAAGAAAGCTCATTCATGTTCAAGTTATTGAAGTGCTCTTTTTCCCTACAGAAGATCAAGTTGCAAACATTTTCACAAAGTCTCTTACAGAAGTGAAGTTTTCAAAACTTCAATCTATGTTAGGAGTTCAGGAAGTTCTCATTAAGGTAGGATAGGCTCTAATGCCTCCTTCCTTCTCCTATTGTCTCTCCTTTGTAAATCCTTCAATCATATCCCAAGTTGTTCTTAAGGGGGGATGTTAGGATATTTAGACACTTGGTAGTTAAGATCAACTTGGTCTAATGTGTCGTTAGGTTAAAGTGTGTTTCTCAATGTTTGTTTAGTATGTATTAGTATGCATTTGTAATCCAATGGTCACGATATGTTCCTAACATAGAGTGATCCGACGACTCATATTCTCCTCAATCTTAACAACTACATTGATATGTGGCTTGACACCCAATTGGTCCATGATGTCTATTTGAAGAGCATGGAGGGTCATTTGTCGATGATCGATTGTGAGAAAATATCTATAATATTTTTTTCATTTGCATTAATAAATTGCCTCAAGTGGCCATGTTGGTTGAGGCTGTGGATGTTTCTCCACAAAAGCTTTACCACGTAAAAAAACGGTGTGTTGATATTTGATCTAGTTGTGTGAGTGGTTATTGAAGGTGTTTATCCTTTGTTGGAATACTTGTGTTGTCGAACAAATGAACCTAGAACACTTAAAGAGGCAATCAAAAGGCCAATTATTGTTATGAGAAAAACATAGGAAAACTGGATTTCCAAATGACGGAAGGACAAGAAATGAACTAGGAATCTTCCATTAGAATCAACCAACCTAGAGTGGGAATAAGATAGATAAGTTTTTGGTAAAGAGGCCAATGAAACCAATCCAATATTGGGGTTGTGGAGAATATTTCCTATATAGGGATTGCCATCATTAGTAGGAAAAAAACAAGGGTTGTTCATAATGTGAATGATGTGGCATGAACCATTCCTCAACTTTATTCTACATTGGAGCACTGTTACGTAATAGTTAAAGTGTAAGGTAAGATTACAAAACAACCTATATTAATTTTAATTGATCTAAGATCTATCCATAGTTATGTTACTCTAAAAAATGTTGAAGTATGTGCTCTTAAGAAGTGAAAACATATTAAGTCATGGTTACTCTAGCTAGCCATTAGAGCTAAGATAAATCTTAGTGAAATGGTGGATATTTGTCCATTAGAATTGAATGGGCTCTTTTCACAAGCAACCTTAAATGTTTTCCACCTGGTTCTTATGATGTCCTTATGAGAATGGTCTGGTTGGAAGCACACTAAGTTAACTTTATTATTACAACAATAATTTTGATTACATTGCAGAAGGAATAAACTCAAGGACAATAAGAGGAATTCCAAGAGAAATCTCTATTAGGAAAATTTCAACCTTGCAGCTAAAGAAATATTGCATAACCAATTGTATGTAGCACATGGACTGGAATCCACATAAGACAAAGATCCAAAACTTGAATAATATCTTGTATTGCATGATGTCAATGATGTATTTCTAGATGGAGTGCTAGGACTTCCTCCAAAGAGGGACATTTATTTTCCAATTGATATTTCACCTAGGGTTGCACCAATGTCCACTACTCCTTATAGGATGATTACCCTTGAAGTAATAGAGATGAGATATAACTACAAGATATGGTGGATAAAGAAAACATTTGGTCAAGTGTGTCCCCATGGGGAGCATCCATCTTGTTTGTGAAAAAAAAATATGTAACTCTTGGGCTATGTATCATCTATAGAAAACTAAATAAAGAAATAGTGAAAAAAAAGTATATGTTGCCTCAAATTGATGATTTATTTGACCAAATGAGAGGGGAAAAGGTACTCTCAAAAACTGATTTAATGTTGGGATATCATCAAATTATAATTAGGGAAGAATAAATCCATAATATCCTTCAGAACAAGGTACGATCAATTTGAATTTGTGGTGGTGAGGTCTCACTAATGCCCCAACTACATTCATGTTCCTCATGAATAGTGTCTTTAATAAATACTTAGACAAGTTTGTGCTTGTTTTCTTTGATGATAAACCAATTTGTTTGAAATCTGACAAAGAGAACGAGGGTTATTTGTGAATGGTTTTGCAAGTGTTGAGAAAATACAAAGTGTATGTGAAAATTACCAAATGTGACTTTATCATAAACATATTTAGTATTTGGGTCACATTATCTTAGAAGAAGAAATATTAGTGGATCTGGAAAATATTGAGGCCCTAATAAACTGGCCCACTCCAAGAATGTGATAGACATGAGATTATTTACAAGTCTTGTTGGTTATTATGGAAGATTTATCAAGGGATATTTTAGAATTGAATATCCAATCACCTCTTTGTATAATTCTAAAGGGAAGAACTTCAAATGGTCCTAAGAATGTAATGAAATCTTCCAGCAGTTAAAAAATCTCTTCACTAGTGTACCAATTCTAAAAATTGCTTACCCAAATAAATATCTTGTTATGTGAATGAACACCTACATTGAAGTATTTGGTGGAGATCTCATGCAATATAACCATGTGGTGTGTTATTAGTCATGAAAATTGAAGGGCCATGAGAAAACTATGTTACTTATGACCCAAAACTTGTTACTGTAGTACATCCATTAAAGATGTGGCAACACTACATGAAGGGAAATTTTTTTATTCTAATGACAAATCATAATTCCTTGAAGTATTGATTTGACCAAACAAACTTGAATGCTAGGAAAGAAAGATAGATGTAATTTTTGTGTGAGTTTGAATTTTAAATCAAACACATAAAATAGAAATAAAATTGGGTTGTCAATGTGCTTAGTAGGAATGTGCATGGGGTAGTTGTCAACATTTGCAAATATGATTTGAAGAAAAGAGTGAAAGAATCCTTCATTGAAGATAAGCATTATGTCCAAGCTAGACATGGATTGTAAAAATAAAAAGAAAAGAAGTATGAAATATATCATCTAAATGATGAAAAAATTGTTATTTACAAAAGTAGAATGTATATTGCAAGTTTCTCAAAGTTAAGAACAATTATCATGGATGAAATTGATAAGTGACCATATTCTAGCCTTCTAGGTTATTAGAAAATGATTTCGACAACAAGAAATAATGCTTTTGGCATAGAATGAAAAGGGATGTTTCAAAATACATTCTTAGATGAATGTAATGTTAGTAGGTCAATTTTTAGCATTAACACCCAGTGGGTTTGTTACAACCTTTGCAACTTTTGGAATAAATGAGAGGTAATAACATTGAATTTCATTAGTGGATTCCCAAATATAGTGAAGAAACATGACTCAATCATGGTTGTAGTTGGTAAATTGACCAAGGCAACTCATTTCTTTCTCGTGGATTTTATTCATAACGCAACAGACATTGAGAATATATTGATGGGAGAAATTTTTAGGTTGCATGTAATGCCAACGACAATTGTGTCACATAAGGATACAAAGTTTACTTCAAAATGTTGGAAGAGTATTTTTCAAGGCTTAGGCACCAAGATAAATTTTAATACTGATTACTATATGCAAATAAATGGATAGATTGAAATAATGAATCAAGTGATTGAAAACATGCTTCAGATGCCAATTACTGATAAACCATCTAAGTGGTAATATTTTTTATACTTTGTGGGGTTTTCATATAACAATGGGCATAAGGTGTCATTAAAATGAGTCCATTTGAGGATTTATATGGAATAAGACAAAATTATCCGATAAGTTGGCATACCCAATGAACATAATCATACTTGGGTTAGTTATTCTCAAGGAAATGGAGCACAAATTTGCTAGGATCAGGAAAAATTTGAAGGTGACACAAAATAAGTATAAATGTTATGTATATAAGAACATGGTGCATAGAGAATTAAAATTTGGGTTCATATATTCCCCAAAGTGAAGTTAACAAAGAGCTCAATGAGGCTTGGAAGTTGTTCTAAGCTAGAATCTAGATATCATGGGCCATTTGAAATCCTCTATAGGATGGGCCCATTTTATATAGACTTGCATTTCCTACTAACATTAGAGATCAAAATTTTTCCATGTTTCCTTTCTTAAGAAATATGAACATGATCCTAACCATGTCATTGATTGGGATGTGATATGAATGGAACTAGAAGGTCTAAATAGATTCACTACACATCCTCGATAGAAAAGTAACATTGCTCTAGAACCAGGCCCTTGAAGAGATAAAGGTGCCATGCAAGCACTTTGGTCCCAATGAAGCTACATGAGAGTTGGAGGATGGCATGAAGGAACCACACCCAATTTCATTATGATCTCATGTTGCATCAAGGTTGGTACAATTCCAAGGGGAAGGAGAATGCAATACCCTAGTTTTAACCCTTTGGATGTATTAGATCGAATTACATATAAATTGTAAATAAATGTTCATAATCATATGGAAGTCAAGCCATATGAGATTAAATACATAACCCTATGTGTAAGTGATGCAAATATTTTGTATGGAATTCCTAGCATGGAGCTCATGGGTAATGCCCAACTAGTGAATATATAGGCATGCAATTGCAATAATTATTCTTTCTATGAACCATGTGGTATACCTTCCATGGTATGCTTAAGTATGTAAATATTATTTCAAAAATTAATATTTAAGGTATTAGATAATTGTAGGGGGCACGCGAGGGGATATGAGTCCACTAGAGGGGAAGAGAAAGGAGGGCCCAAGGGGAACACATAATCCCATGTTTACCAACTCCTACTTTTTTTCATGTTCTTTATTTAAATCTAATCCACCATCTTTTACTTAGAACCAAATCATTGGATGCATGTGGTGGTTGTTGAAATCGTTACTCCAACCCCTAGGTATATAGTTATCTAGTGATTTCCTTAGGTTAGAAGCTCACAAAACAAAATGACATTGTTGGAATATTCTCAAATAAAGATAGTAGAAGCAATACTGGAATCAAATCATGCACACACAAACACCAATATTTTTGGGTAGATACCCATGGAAAAAACCTCGAAGGAAAACTAGTGCTAAGATTATTTTATTATGATTAAATTAGGGCTCCTGTAATAGGGATAATGACCCAATGACATACATACAACTGTAGACAAGCCTAGAAAAGTATGATCTATTGTACAACCCATATCTGGCATTATTTTCAAGGTGTATGCACCTTTCATCAAGTAAATCCACATATATGAATATGTCTCCATTAACACCCACACACACAACCTCAAGGATTGTACGAAAAAATATGTACAACTTGATCCTTTCATGTGGTTTCACTCTATTGAAACCCACTTGCGGATTCCTCTGTTCTCTCTTCTCCTTGACCTGATCTCTAGATGGAAGTCATTCTCCATCTATCTAATATCTCCTTGAATCACAATCCTTCATGATCCAATCCTCTGAGAAAAAATTATTATTTTCTCTTTGTCAAATCATGTCAAGTGTTATGTTTCTTCCTCCTTCACCCTATCCTTTCTTTTATAAAATTGATTTATGACCTAACCCTAATATCCAAAGTGATTGATGGTTGAGATTACTTTTTACCTCACTTGAGATCAATGGCTAAGATTAAATTCTAATAACTCGATTCATTAATAAAATAATTTTACCTTAATAATTCCCTTAATTAAAGTAAAGTCAAGGATAGAAGGATTTGGATGATTTCCAAACATATAGACACTTGTGAATTAGAACTATGCGGAAATACATGTCTATTGCTACCAAACATTAACACACCCTCTTAGAAAGGAAGGTATTCTACACCACTCCAAGTTTTTCTTTAAAGAACACAAACTTCTCTTTTACCAGGGGTTTGGTTAGAATATCTACTACTTGCTCATCTGTGGAAATATATTGAAGCTTCAATGCACTCTTTTGGATTCTATCTCAAATGAAGTGGTATATGATATAAATATGCTTGGGCCTGTCATGGAATATTGGATTCTACGAGAGTTTGATACAACTTTGATTATCATAGTATATCACCGTAGGCTCCAACTCTTGATCAAATAATCATGTAATCAATTTGCAAATCCAAATGGCTTCACAACTAACCATACTTGTTGCCATATACTTTGCCTCTACTAAAATGAGTGCTACAGAAGTATGTGTCATGTTGAACCAAGTAATCACTACTGATCCCACACTGAAGTAGCACCTCGAGGTGTTCTTTCTATCTATTTCACTCTATACCCAATTTGAGTATGTATATCCCTGCAAATCCACTCCATATCCTCCAATATACCTCAATCCATACTCCACTGTACCTCTCAAGTACTTGATCACATGCTTCATTGCTAGCCAATTCACCTACCTTGGCTCCACCATGAACTAACTCAAGGCATTCACAACAAAACACCTTTTTGGCCTGGTATTGAACAAATACATCAAGGACCCTATCAGCTTCTTATATATCCTAGGATCCACTAACTCTGAATTTGAAGTGAAAACCTTCTTCAGGTCAGTTACCATAGGTGTAGTCATCGATCTATAGTCCTCCATCCCGAATATCCTCATGATCTCAACTACATACTTCCCTTGTCCAAGGAATATCTCTCCTGATACTTGCCATACCTCTAAACCCAAGAAATAATGCATCAATCCAATGTCCTTCATATTGAACTCAATATCTAAATATTCTTTGCACCCTACAATAAACTCCTTTTCACATGTGAGAAAAATGTCATCTACATACAAAACAAAGATGAGTGGATCCACCCCAAAAATTATGAAGTACAAGTTAGGATCTGCCTCACTCATGGTAAATCCCATACTCTGCAAGTATTCATTAATCCTGGAATACCATGCCCTGGGTGCCTGTTTGAGTTCGTACAAGGATTTCTTAATCCTACACACATGAGACTCCCTGCCATGTACCTCAAATCCCTATGATTTATCTATGTATACTTCCTCCTCAATGATCATGTTAAGGAAATTTGTTTTCACATCCATTTGATGTATCCTCCACCTCATAACAGAAGCAATAGAAATAACATCTCTAATAGAAGTATACTTTGTGACTGGAGTAGATGTCTCCTCGTATTCCACTCCTTCTTTCTAGGATAACCCTCTCACCACAAACCTCCCTTGAACTTCTCTATGCTACCATCTACAACGTGATTAATATTGTAGAGACACCTGGAAATCACAACTCACTTCCACTCTGGTCTTGGCACTATTTCCCAACCATTGTTCCTCATAATATAGGTGTAGTCCTCTACCATGGCATCCCTCCATACTTGTTGATCTACTGCTTCCTCAAAATTGAAAGGCTCAGTATAAATGATGCTACTCATAAGAGCCATATAGTTTGGAAACTTCCTCGAAGGCTTGTTCTCTTTGACCACACTCCTAGGAGCCTCACCAACATCCCTCAATGTTTGTAATAGCCACTTGGGTCTTCTGAAAGGACTGGAAGGGGCTAACTCCTCCTCCCCACCTAAAGTCTGAAATGTTGATTGTTTCTCATCCTTCGGAGCTTGCTATTCCTCATCCTCTGTCACTACTGATGACTTCTGATATCTCTTATATTACAAGTTCTCCTCGAACTCAACATCTCTGCTCACAACTATCTCCCTTTGCACTGGAATGAAAATCTTGTAATCCTTTGACAAATTGTTGTTCCCCAAAAATATACCCTTCTATCTTGAAGGCTCCAACTTCATCCTCTTCTCCACAGGAGCATTGATGTAAACTGGAAAACCAAAGATCCTAAAATGTCCTATCTCTGGCTTCACCCATGAAAATGCCTCTTCTAAATTATTTTCCCCCAATATCCCATTAGGACTCTTGTTCTGCACATATAATGTCATGTTACATGCCTCTGCCCAAAGAAACATAAGAAACTCTTGCTCATGTATCATATCCTTGGAAGAACCGATGATGGACCGATTCTTTCTCTTTTCAACCTCATTTTGTTGAGGGTTCTGAAATCCCTCTTGATCATTGCCTCCTTGCATAAATCCTTGAAGTCATTGGAGGTATACTCTCCCCCAATATCTGACCTCAAGACCTTGATATTCTTCCCTTTTTGGTTCTCGACCTAAGCTCTAAACTCTTGAAACCGTCTGAAGACCTCATCCTTGGTATTCATAAAGATCCAAATCTTCCTGGAAATGTCACATAGTATGACGATCCATGTACTGATGCTACTAACATCGAATCACTCACATATAAATGGATAAGATCCAAGATCCCCTTGGACCTACTCTCGCTGCTTGGAAAAGTAGCCTTGGCATTCTTTCCAAGTGCACACCCTTTGCACACTCCCTAATGCTCAACAATGAACTCTAGAAGACTTGTAACAACCCCCCTCAGAATAAAAAATACCATGTAGTGTAGGTGTCCCAACCTCCTATGACACAACTCACATAGGTTATCACTTTCATGTACCAAATCCTGAACAGGATTTCCCTGTGTAATATCCCCCGGTAGAGCCACAGTTGTAATTATGAATTGTAAACATATTGGATAGGCTACTAAGTTGAGTTATAATAATCTAGGAGGCTTATGTGATTATTAAGCCAGAGAGCTTAGGATGCTAAGGCCAGGAGCCTGTTTTGTATATGTAATTATGCAAAATCATTAATAAATTATAAACATCGTTGTGTGTAGACCGACCACGAAGAAAGAGTGATGGGGAACTAAGCTTCCACAAGGTTGGGTAAGGGAGGAGGCTAAGTGGTTGGGCCTAGGGGCTAAGCTAGGGGGATTACTTCTAAAGAGGATAATAATTTATTATTATTTCCTAAAAGGCTAAGGTGGACAATTGAGCAAGTGTTGTCCTAAGTTCTTGGAAAAGGAACGTATGCTAATTGGATTGCATGCAACTGCAGGAAGACAAGTGTCAACTTGGGTGCATGCAGTTATATATGGGAAAGCCAACACTGTTGGGGAGGCTGTCCATTCTTCCATCCACAGTCTGAACTCAAAACCTCCATGATTGACCTCTGCATTGTTTCGTTGGCACGCACCCTAAAACCCGTGGGGAAAACTGACAGACTGATCCGTGTCTCTGGGAGAAGTCTGAGTTATCCCATGTGTATCTTGTGAAGTCCGAGTATCCCGTAATTGTGTGAGCCGTTTGGTGTCATAAATGTGGGATATTGTGGCCACACAGTTCCTGGACTGAGTGTGGCTTTCTACTATCATATGTTCCTTACTAAACCTTGTTGTTTCCCTCACTGTGTTGGAACTAAGTTGAAGAAGCAAGTTGCCAGGCCTATGAGAAACACTCTCTCCAGGTGAGAGAGGTGGTTGTGGATTGAATAGGCAGGTTTTCAGGCATGTGAGAAACTCTCTCTAGGTGAGAGAGTTTTCTAGGATGTGGTTTTCTCCTAGAGAGAGTCCAGCACTAGCTACGGAGCTCTAAGAATTCTTGATCCGGCCTGTTGCTGAGACCCTGAGAGGGGAAGTGGAGCAGTCGATGGACTATGGAACAATGAAGGTGCATATTCCCAAGGTGGAAGAGGCATGTGGGGAATGAGATTCCATGAGTAGTGGGCGTAAGAAGGCTCCTGGAGAGAATCCTTCCAGTTGCACTGTGCAGTTTCCTATAACCTCATCCTAGTCTAGGATTCCCTTTCCCTGGGTGGAGCTTAGTCCCATCTCAGGGGTGACCCACTACTAAGTGTGATGAGTAGCGTGGTCTATGGTTGGGAGGTTCATGGAAGGTTTTCACGCAGTCGATGGCCTTCCAATAAAAGATAAGTATCGATTTATGTTCATTTACATGTTGTGTAATGGTACATATGTTGTAATTGATGAGTATTGCCTGTGTATGTTGTATATGTTGCATCCGTAGGCTTACTGTTATTCCACGCAATAATATGTTATATATATGTAGAATATTCATTCTATGTTATATTGATGTGTATGTTTTTCTGCAAGTATCTCTGTGTGGCATAGCCTAGTAGTTTAAGGCTAGACTTGTCACAGATAAGAGTAGTAAAGGCAACATTTAAGGTTGTTTAGGTAGCATTGTCGGGCCTGTTGGTGGTCAGGGATGTTACAAATTGGTATCAGAGCTAAGTAAAGCATCTGAGTAGTGGCATTGACCAGTGTGTTGGTGGCTATGGATGTTACAAATTGGTATCAGAGCATGGTTTCAACACTGAGCCTGGATGGGCTGGATAAGTGGTCTTTGGACCCAAGGTTTCAAGTGGAAATTCTGTCTGGAGGAACCAATTTCGAACCTCAAAACGTTCCTAAGTGCCAAAAGGTTACTTTGGCCGTGTTATGAAGCTCAGGAGGAGTAGCGGTATCGTAAAACCACGACAGAAGTGGTTTTGGATTGCAGAGTAATATGAATCGTAGGATATATTCGAAAGAAAAGGAAAACCCTTACAATTTTTAGATCTAGAGTGGGTGCAGAAGAGTTAACCTAGAAGCCCTTCGGACTTCGCGACTTCRGTGAAGTTGATGCAAAATAAGAAAAATTTGGAAACTCTGAAGTGACGTGGCATGGTGATGTTACTTAGTTTGACGTGGACACATGGGTTGTGTGCCACGTTTCAGTGGGTTTTGAACCCGTAGAAGTTTGAAATGTCGTATGGAACATGACACGTGTCACTCATTTGACTGAGCCACATGTCAACCGCTAGTATTCCACCACGTGGCATTCTGTATGAGCATGGTTAGTGGGACCCCAAGGTTACGTAACGTAGTTAAAAGACAGAGGACCCACACTGGCATTGATGACGATACATCAAGATAAACAACCAAAAGGCATTATGGGGATCTAAGTTGCACAAGAGTTAATTCTCCAAGGTGGTCCCGCAATCCAAACCCTGGTTTCACTGAGGGGTTACGTGTCAGCATCAAAAGAATTGTGGGATGAAAGGTGGGTTACTCCAAACTGTCGTTGCATGCCCTCGCAATTGGAAGAGCGCTCAATGATGTGACGTAATGACATCACCAAAGGTGATTGGGAATGTTCAGAGATTATCATTTTAGATGTGTGGATGCGAGATCCTCCGAAGATCCAAAGTCCCGAAGACCCGAAGTCCCGGAACTCAGATGCCTGAGGTTCCATAGTAAGTGTCAGCTGTCGAATGTTGGGTAGACATGGACCCTTGATCCTCCCTACTTCGTGAGTTCGGTAAATCAGAAATCCGAGATATTGTTGTGTTGTTCTTTGAAAACTTTTGAAGCCGAAGTCTTGAGTAAGCACCTATTGATCTAATGCTTGATCAGGGCCCATGGTCGCGTGGGTCAGGGGCTGAGAGAACAGGGGCTAGTGCCTGAAAACTGTGTTAAAGAAGGGAAAAGGGTTAGGAAGGAAGTAGGTGGGTTTTGCATGGTTTGAACCTACATCAAAAGAATATTGAAGACCTAGGAACTTTATGATAGGGCCCAGCAAAGATCTAGGAGCCTTAGCTCAGAGAAAAGACATCGTTGCACAAGAAGTGCATTGGAGAAGAAGCACAAGTTTTAAAGGATTATATCTTTCTGCTCAAGGCTCAGAATTGAGAAAGGAAGTCATGATTGGAAAGGTATCGGAAAGAGGATTCTAGATGTAATGGTTACATTAAAACATAAAAAGTGCTAGAGATTTCTTCATATAGAAGAAAGAAGGAAGAAGGACAGGGAATTTTTTTTTTTCTACATTTGATATTTTTCAGAAGTCATTGGATCGGATGTTGGGTTTGATAAGCAGCATGGAAACCAAAAATAGGATTCTTGTTTGGGGAAGACAGTCCAGGTGACAATATTTTCACATCAAATGTGAATGCTAGGTGGAGAAATCCATCTGCAATACATGATAATGCATGAACCATAAGTTTGTATGGAGACACAAAGAATGGGAATAAGGAAGAAAGATTTTATGGAATTATGATTCATTCATGAAGAATTTGAATCAGAGGAATCCAAATAATAATGGAATGCTGAAAATTAATATCAACGTAATATGTAATGGAAAGTATGCAAAGTAGACAAGGAAAAACTCTTGGATAGAGTCAAGTCCATGAGCATCCTAAGATAATGGAAGAAGAAATCATGAGATAGATGTCCAGCTAATAGGAATGCATGTCAACACTCCAAAGAAGAAGGCTAGAATAGTAGAGGATTGTGGATGCACTCCAAGGGTGTGAAGATATTTCCACAAGAGTATGGAGATATCAAGTCAAATAATTTAAAAATGAAATGACTTCTAAAGAGAAATCAATAAGGAACCAGGTAGAAGAAAATGGTTCTATGAATGGTTTTGAATGCAGAGGAGATGGTGCCTGACAAGAATCCATCTTAAGTGACATAGAGCCATGAGTGACAACTTAAGAGGTTGGAGGTACCACTTGAAGCTATGATGGTAAGGTTAAACAAGTACTTTCAGTTAATTCTATGCAGCTAGCAAAGGAGGCATATGTGCATCCTTACAATATGCTAGAGATTTCCTAGGCAAGTCAAGTTTGAGGCTAGTTGGAAAAAGGGAAGAGAAGAGTACAAGGAAACCTCAAGTACTAAATTTTTCCATCGGGAAAGGGCTGAAGAAGTTCATTCCTGAAGAGTAACTAGATGTTGAATGGATTCTTGCAAGGAGTGCACTGAAAATTCTGCAAGGAGTGTGTCTACAGATTTTGGGTTTACCTCAGAAATCTCAGGAGAGATACTATGAAGCTTATACCAACATAAGTACAAGGTTAGCACAGAGTCGTGCAAGGTGTGTGTATGCCAAGTTAAGTCTTATACTTATCCAACCCGAGGGAAGGATAGAGTTTTCAAGTGTTCAAAGGAAAGACGAGGGTCAAAGTCACCTCGTGGAAAGCAAGTTCAAAAGGGTTGACGCAAAGTTGGACAAAAGAAACCTATCAAGAATCTCAATGGATGGTAGAGATCCCTGGAGGAGAGAGGCGTTGAAAGTCGCGCACCATTATAGCTATTGGAGTCGCGAGGAGGATAAGATTCAGGAGTCATTTAACACTTCAAATCTCAGAAGGAATAGTTTGGGGCGTCGGTCTGAAAGAAGATCTGACCGTCGATCTCCTTCGTTGGGGAGAAGGATTCGGGAATCGAAAGGAAGGAGGTAAATAGTATTCTTACATCGCGAAGTGCGAAGTCCTGAAGCACATGGGAATTGGATCCCAGGTCATAGTCGGAGGTCACATTGTCGAAGATCAAAGGAACAGAACTAGCACTCACTAGTCTCTTCGTTTAGAGTTCGGGGATCGGGAGAGTCGGGGTTGACTCACAACAAAACACTAGAAGTTTGAGATTGCGAAGCACCTTTTAGATAGGCGTGTGGTCATAGCCAGTGGTCACGTAGAGGAAGCTTGTGCTGCCGCTAGTTCACGTGGGTGAGGTTTAGTGCAAGGCCCGTGGATTTGTTTCGTGGAGGTTCTAGTAGGGACCCTAAGAGCTGCTCCAGCTCAGAGAGTTGAAGATCCATTGACTGGGAGGTCAGCAGACCCACTGAGGTAGGGGCACTGCGTCAAAAGTGCTCAAGGAAAGAATAGTCATGCATAGTGATCACAGTGGGAGAACAAGAATATCCAAGAATCTGGGAAGAATTGTAGACTTCTGGGATCAACAAGGAAAATTTTTATAAGGAGAAAGAAGTTGCTGCAATTTATGTGGCAGGAAGTATGTTATGGCTTATTGGGTCAACCGGAGGAAAGAATGCTTACATTTTTGCAAGTGTTGTTGGTGATGTTGTTGCATAAGGAGAGAAGCAATAGAGGGTTGAAGTGTTGGTTATAATTTTGATAAAAGAAGCATGAAAGCTTCTACTACCATCAGACAATTAGATAGTATAAAATTTATTAATGGCAGTCATGCAGGTATGAGTTTTTATTACTCTTTTTTTTGCATAATTTCTTAAAGGAAATTTATGTAAGAATTTCCTCAGCTAGAGTTATTTTATAAAATCACATGATTATATTATTGAATGCATAACACTGGATGTGGTAAAGGCTAGAGGCCTGTATTACTTCAAATCTTTTTAGCTTCTGAAAGCACACACTGACATAGTAGAATGTCATGTTAATTTGGTTATGGAGTAATAACCAAAGAATTAAAAGATAAGAACTTGTTATAGGAATGAATGCCAGTAAGATAGTCATGTATGAGACTAGGACATGGTTTTATATGGCAAGGTATGGATATGGAAAGGTTATGAGCCACACAGGTACTAAAAGATTCCTACCTTTAAATAAAAATTGGACTGCAACCTTTTTGCTAACACTAATGAACACCACATAATTATATTCTTGGTGTAGTGTTCGGGTCGAAAAGGAAGGCATCCAATTAATTGGGAAGATAATAGGAAGTGTGTGGAGAATGTGTCAACACATTGGCTAGAAGTCCAACTTATGGATGATGAGATACATGACTGAGATAAAGAGCATTATGTAATTCAATGCAAGGTGCACTAAATAAGTATGCATTGAGAATTGCACTCATGCATAGTAAGTGATAGAATTGTATACTAAATACAATGGTTGAATATGTTTTGTAAGTACGTGCATATATATTATTGCATGGAAATAATTGTTACTAACAGCTGAAATGTTGTTAATTCATGAAGTTGAGGATGTTTCAAGGAAGTGTTAGACGTTGCAACATAAAAGTTGCAAGTCAAGTAGTCACATGAGCATTGACTACAGGAAATTTTCTTGTTCAGAAGAAGAAATAATGAACTTACTGTTAGTAATTATGAACATGCATATGCATAGAATGACGAGTCATTCTATTTTATTAAATTGTTTGGTAATTATGATTGAATTGTTAGATGCAGACAATTCTAAGTTTGTTGCATATGGTTCTGTACATATTGCAATTGAATTATGATGTACAGGAAATACTGACATTTGTTGGTTGTATGCAAGATGAAGCCTTGGAGGAAAATGGTATGCAGTTTGGTGCTTGTGGAAAACCACAAGGAAGGTTGAAATCTTAATATGGCAACAACTAAGAAGAATTATGAAATGGAATTTCATGTTTTGGGGAAAAAGTTGAATTCCTTTTTGAACTAAGTTGGAGTTCCTAAATGAATTGTTTTATGTTCTCTCATGATAACTGAATGTGGGTTATGCAAATGAGATGATGTTGATTAAAGTTAGAATGTTGACTACAAAGAATAGCTCGGGAAGCTGTTGATTGGAGACCTCTAAGGGCAGTTGGAACTCCTCGAGCCACAGTGCTCTGAGACTTCCGTTCCGGCCTGTTGTTGAAGCCCAAGGAAAGGGAGGTGTAGCAGCCGATGGACTGTATGACAATGAAGGTGTACACTCCTCGGGTGGGAAAGGCATGTGGGGAATGAGAGATCGTTGGTTGGAGTACTGCTGAGGTTTGGATGGTTGGAGTGTTGTTGAGGTTTGGTACCTGGGTCTAGACCATGTTGATGTGGAAGGTCTTCTCAATCAAAAGATAAGTATCAATTATCTATTCATTGTATGTTGTGCATCTTGTATACAGTTTATAATGCTATTAGAATTGCCTATATATACATATATATACATTGCATATATGTTCTAATGCTTCTTCTGAATGAATAGGTGTAGGAGAAGAATGTTTATGTCTGTGGAGCCATAGCCCTACTACGAGTTATCAACAGTGAGATCTAAGGATAGGTGGAACGTCGTGGATCAACAGCCAGTCGGTGCTTTCAATGAGGTTTAATTGAAGCATGTAACAAGGAGAAATGAGCTAAATGCTTTCCTGAAGCAACCCTATGGAATAGAGCGATTGAGTTTCACCTACAAAAGGAACACCAACATTGGTGCTTGAAAGCAAAGCACCAGGTGGATAATGGGCTTCCAATAAATAAAGCTTGGATCTTTTTGAATAATTTTTTAATTACATATGTATAAACAAGTTGCACTAAGGACAGTGCAAAAATAAGGGGAGGGGATTGTAATATCCCCCGGTAGAGCCCCAGTTGTAATTATGAATTGTAAACATATTGGATAGGATAGTGAGCCGAGTTATAATAAGCTAGGAGTCTTATGTGATGATTAGGCCAGAGAGCCTAGGATGTTAAGGCCAAGAGCCTGTTTTGTATATGTAATTATGAAAAATCATTAATAAAATATAAACATCATTGCGTGTAGACCGACCATGAAGAAAGAGTGATGGGGGACTAAGCTTCCACAAGGTTGGGTAAGGGAGGAGGCTAAGTGTTTGGGCCTAGGGGCTAATCTAGGGGGCTTACCTCTAAAGGGGATAATAATTTATTATTATTTCCTAAAAGGCTAAGGTGGACAATTGACCAAGTATTGTCCTAAGTTCCTGGAAAAGGAACGTATGCTAAGTGGAGTGAATGCGACTACAGGAAGACAGGTGTCAACCTGGGTGCACGCAGTTATAGCTAGGAAAGACAACATTGTTGGGGAGGTTGTCCATTCTTCCATCCGCAGTTTGAACCCAAAACCTCAATGATCGACCTCTCTGTTGTTTCCTAGGCACGCACCTTGAAACCTGTGGGGAAAATCGACAGACTGATCTGTGTCTCCGGAAGAAGTTTAAGTTAGCTCATGTGTGTGAAGTCCGAGTATCCCATAATTGTGTGAGCTCTGTGGTGTCATAACTGTGGGATATTGTGGCCATGCAGTTCCTGGACTGAGTTTGGCTTGTTGTCGTCGTCTGTTCCTTACTGAACCTTGGTTTTTCCCTCACTTTGTTGGAACTGAGTTGAAGAAGCAGGTTGTCAGGCCTATGAGAAACAATATCTCCAGGTGAGAGAGGTGGTTGTGTATTGAAGAGGCAGGTTGTCATGCCTATGAGCAACTCTCTCCGGGTGAGAGAGTTTGTTGGGAAGTGGTTTTTTCCTAGAGAGAGTCCAGCACCAGCTACAGAGCTCTGAGAATTCTTGATTTGGCCTATTGTCAAGACCCTAAGAGGGGAAGTGGAACAACCGATGGACTGTGGAACATTGAAGGTGCATATTCGTAGGGTGGAATAGGCATGTGGGGAATGAGAGTCCGTGAGTAGTGGGCATAAGAAGGCTCATGGAGAGAATCCTTCCAATTGCACTGTGCAGTTTCCTGTAACCTCAACCTAGTCTAGGATTCCCTTGCCCTGGGTGGAGGTTAGTCCCAGCTCATGGGTGACCCACTACTGAGTGATGCCTACGCACATGCCCTTCACAACCCACGGGTCAAAAGGTCCATGTCAGCACAGGATCTTCTCTCTATTTGGCCTGAAGAACTCTTAAACAGCTCTTCTATTTCCCCTATCGGGAAATCTGTACCCACAGCAAACTCTCACGAAATCCCCTCTTTGCACTTAGGAGATTGGATTTCGCGCTATCGCGAATCCAAAGGCCGAGCGCCTATCTCTCGAATCTCCAAAACCCGATGACAGTCAATGCTGACTTTTTCTTTTCCTTTCGGAACTCTTCCTATCATGATTTTAACACTCGCGATGTCGAACAGCTTGTCTCTCTGACTCCCGAATCCCGATTTTCCGAAAATCTGATACACGCGTGATTTTTGACCTTTCAACACCTTTCACTTCATCGGCATTTCAGACTTTGCGGTATCGTGAATCCTAATGCAAAGAGTTCGGAACTTCACCCTGCAAAACTCTGAAATGGTCAACGGCCCTTGAATTGCATCGAAAATGTGCCACCTGTCCACTCGCTGACTCCTCCATGGCCCATGCAAAATCCTTTCTACTATCGGGACTTCGCATTTCATTATTTCACGATTCTCATTGCAACGATTACGGGACTTCCACCTATGAAATCCCGATACACGAGGCCACGTGTAAATCCAATGACCCTTATGGCCTGGATCTATGGTCCTAACCCTCCTGAGCTTAGAACCTCCAGAAATACCTGTGGTATCCCTCCTGCTCTTCCACGAGATCTAAAGGCTCATGAAATTTTGTGAATCCTCCTCGGAGAATTCTGACCATCCGTTCCCCCTCGACGATTTTCTGCAAACGAATTGAGTGTCCCTTCACGAACTTGTTCACCTGCGCGAAATCTTAGCGACGCCTCCTAAATACTTCCGGTCGAAACTTACCTACGCTGTCCTTCAACAACGTCGAAGGCCTTATCCTTCCTAAGCTTTATCCACGGCTTTCGAATCCTCCGAAAACCCCTTTTCATGCACTCCTTGTGGCAACCTTCAAACGCTTCCAAGTGTTTGAATTTCTTTGACTCTGCACACACCTGCAGCAGCAGTCTTCCAATGCTTCACTCAGGTTCGCAACCTTGAGACTTCACTCAGCCTACACACTCCTTGCATGGATCTTGTTCCCCAAATGCACTTCTGGGTGAATGAGAACAAAAGTTAAACTATCTAAGCCTTTTGTCAACGCCCTCCTTGCAGACAACTTCAACTGCACTCCTTGTAGGAACTCTTTCTCAGACAGAGAAACAATTGAAACTCATTCTTACTTCCTTTCAGAATTCAATCTCAACACATGAAATCATATACACAGCATATAAAGCAAATGCATAACAGGAAGTAAACATCTATGAGCATATCAATCAACATACATACACAGAGAATAACACAACGCCATGAATTTGAATCAATTTCCTTCTATTAATTCAAGATTTGTACATGGGTTTTCTTACACAGCTCTCTGCATGTTCTTCTCCAATGCTCTCTAATGATCATGCTAATGTTACAATACACAATGAGGGTGTCTATATCCCATTTCCCTCTTACGCTCTAAAACTGTCTAATCTAGAATTGAATTCTATCTACCTACATTTAATTTCATAAATGCTTCCATCTACTTAAGGACGAGAGCAAATCGCTCAAGGTCCGTTTACATTACACAAGTGTGCTTCATTAAATTTCCATATTTATGTTCACGCATCAATTCCAAGAGAAATTCAAAATTTGTGTTGGCTTATCCAACTGTCCTTCGCTTTCGCCCTGGCTCACTTGATGTTGGCGATGCTCTTGCATCATACTCCCTCGCTTGAAAATTTTCATGGGCTCCTGTCTATGGGCTCGCACACAGTCTGTCCATGCTTCTAGATCTCTACTTCATTCTCCCAGCTGGCATCTTCAACTGGATGGTCCTTCCACTTGACCAAATACTCAAAGTATTCTTTTCTTCTGGTCTTCTTACCAATTCGTTTATCCAGTATGCGCTCCATCTGTGGCTTTTCTGCAACTGGCATATACTTTCGCCACTGCACCTCTGGCTATTCATTTTCTGTCCCTGTTTCCTCAGGTTTATATGGGTACAAATATGAGACATTGAATATCGGAGAAATTTCGATTTCATCCGGTAATTCAATCTCGTAATCATTCGCCCCGAATTTTCTCAAGACCCTACATGGTCCGATTTTCTTCATCTTTAGCTTATTGTATGTTCCTCTCAGGAACCTTTCCTTTCTCAAATGTGCCAGAGTCAAGTCACCAACTTCAAACTGAAGTTGTCTTCTGTGCTGATCTGCTCTACGTTTATACTCCTGACTTGAGTTCTGCAATCACTCCTTCACCGTACTGTGAAGTTCTCTCATCGCTTCTATGAATTCTTCTACACTAGCGCTCCTAGTCGTAGTCTGTTCTAAATCTCTCAGCTCAGAAACTCCTCTTGACTGCATGCCATATACAATATGAAATGGACTCTTCCCTGTGCTCCTGTTTACTGAGTCATTATAAGCAAATTTTTCCCGCGGCAATATATTGTCCCCACTGTTGTGGTGCTCTGTCACCAAGCTTCTCAGCAAGTCTCCCAGACTTATGTTCACCGCTTCTGTCTGTCCATCCATTTGAGGATGATAAGCAGAACTAAACGCCAAGTTAGTTCCCATCTTCTTCCACAATTTCCTCTAGAAGTGTTCTATGAACTTCGTATCCCTGTCTGAAATTATGCTTCTGGGTAAGCCGTGAAGTCGAATGACCTCTTTGAAAAACAGGTTCGCAATGTGAGTTGTGTCACTAGTTTTCTAACATGGGATAAAATGTGCCATTTTGGAAAATCTATCCACCACCACAAAGATTGAATCGAACCCTCTTTGTGTTCTTGGCAACCCCAATACAAAATCCATGCTAATTGCATCCCATGGCCTTTCTGGTATGGGCAATGGTTGATAAAAACCTGCATTCTGTCTCCTTCCCTTCGAATGCTGGCAAGTTCTGCATCTGTCCACAAATCTCTTGACCTCTGATAGCATCCCTGGCCAAAAGTATGACTCATTTAGCTTTGCGAATGTTTTGTCATGACTGAAGTGTCCGGTCAATCCTCCATTGTGTTTCTCCTTCAGAAGATTCTCCCTCATGGAACAATTCGGAATACATAGATAATTGCCCTTGAACAAAAATCCTTCTTGAATCATGTATTCGGCCCACTAGCTTCTATCTCTGAGAACTGGATTCTCAGTTGCTTCATATGCTTCCTTAAAATCTGGATCATTTGCGTACATGTCCCTGAAATCATCAAAACCCAATGTTTTGACTCGGAACTCCTACAACAACAAACACTTCCTTCTCAAAGCATAAACAACTTTGTTAGCAGTACCAGAAATATGTTTAATCACAAAAGTGAAATTTTGCATATACTCAACCCATTTGACATGTCTCTGATTCAACTTTTCCTATTGAGTCACAAACTGCAGTGCATGGTTATCACTGTATAAGACAAATTCTTTCGTGATTAAGTAATGCCTCCACTTCTTCAATGCATGTATGATGGCATAAACTCATTATCATATGTGGAGTACTTCACTTTCACTTCGTTCAACTTCTCGCTGAAATATGCAATCGGCCTGTCTTATTGACTCAAGACTGCCCCTATTGCAAATCCACTTGCATCGCATTTCACTTGAAATGTCTTTCGGAAATCCAACAACACCAAAACTGGTTGTTCCGTGATCTTCCGCTTCAACAAATTGAAACTCTTTTCAGCCTCTTCTGTCTAGTGAAAAGACTTATGTCGCTTCTTCACTATGTCCATCATTGCTGCATTAATTCCACTAAAATTCTTAATGAACTTTCGGTAGAAACTAGCCAATCCATGAAAACTTCTCACCTCAAAGATACTCTTCGGTGATGGCCAATTCTTGATCACTTCCACCTTCTCTGGATCCATCCTCAATTTATCTGCAGAAATAACAAACCCCAAATAAATGAGCCCTGTCTTCATAAATGAGTATTTCTTCATGTTTATCAACAGCTTCTCCTGCTATAATTTCCTCATCACTATAGCCAAATGCTTCAAGTGTTCTGCCACTGATTTACTGAAAATCAGTATGCCATCCAAATACACAATGAAAAATTTTCCAACGAAATCCTTCAGGAGTTCGTTCATCAATCTCATGAAGGTAGTTGGCGCATTTGTTAAGCCAAACGGCATAACAAGCCATTCATACAACCCTTCGTTGGTTTTGAATGTTGTCTTCCATTCATCACCTTCTCTCATGCGAATCTGGTGATATCCACTTTTCAAATCGATCTTTGAAAAGTACTTTTCTCCACTCAAGCAATCCATCAGATCATCCATCCTCGTCAATGGAAATCTGTACCTGATGGTTATCTTGTTGATCACCCTCGAGTCAGTACACATCCTCCAGCCTCCATCTTTCTTTGGACTGAGTACTATTGGAACAACACATGGACTCAAGCTTTCTCTGACCAATCCTTTGTCCATCAAATCCTGGACTTGTCTTTTGACCTCCTCATTCTCTTGCGGCATCAATCTGTATGCGGCTTTGTTTGGAAAACTGGCTCCTGGTATGAGATCGATATGATGACTCACACTCCTGATCGGTGGCAACGAATGAGGTAATTCATCCACTACTATATCGGTGAACTCTTCCAGCAGTTCCTAAATCTCTTCTGGTAAATCATCAACTCTTGTGCTAGTCAAAACAATCCTTGGTTTCCTGACCAAAAAGAATTGTGGCTCTTCTTTCTTCTTTACCTCGATAAGAAGTTCCTTCCCACTCATGAGAAGTACAGTGTTGCTTACTTTAGGCTTCTCTTCCCTATCCTTGATTGGAAGAAACATGTGAGTTCTCCCATTCTTCTCTAGGGTGTATGTGTTCATTCTCCCATCATGAATCACATTTCTGTCATATTTCCATGGTCTACCCAACAATAGATGACAAACATCCATGGGAATAACATCGCACAAGATCTTATCATTATATCCTCCTATCTTAAATTCAACTAAACATTGTTTAGTGACAGTTACCTGGTGTCCCTTTTGCAACCAAGAAATTATGTATGGGCTCGGATGATCAATCATCTCCAGCTCCAACTTTTCTACCATCTCAGTTGAAACAAGATTATCAGTGCTTCCACTGTCTACAATGACCTTTCATACCATGTCCTTGGTCTTGCAAGCAGTCCTGAAAATTCTGGTTCTTTGAACTGAACTCTCCACCTCCTTCACTGGTGTCAAAAGAGCTTTTCACATCATCAACGATATTCCGTCTTCAGCGTCTTCTGCCTCAACATCCCTCCTCTGTGCTTCGGCAATGTGAGCTTCTCCTCCTTATTTCTTTTTGTCTGGANCAACTAAACATTGTTTAGTGACAGTTACCTGGTGTCCCTTTTGCAACCAAGAAATTATGTATGGGCTCGGATGATCAATCATCTCCAGCTCCAACTTTTCTACCATCTCAGTTGAAACAAGATTATCAGTGCTTCCACTGTCTACAATGACCTTTCATACCCTGTCCTTGGTCTTGCAAGCAGTCCTGAAAAGTCTGGTTCTTTGAACTGAACTCTCCACCTCCTTCACTGGTGTCAAAAGAGCTTTTCACATCATCAACGATATTCCGTCTTCAGCGTCTTCTGCCTCAACATCCCTCCTCTGTGCTTCGGCAATGTGAGCTTCTCCTCCTTATTTCTTTTTGTCTGGAAACTCATAAGACTTGTGCCCATTCTTTCCACATGTGAATCATTTTATCACTCCACCTCTTCCTCCTCCTCTACCTCTAGTACGAGGAAAAGTGTTGTTATCAACATAATCTCCTCTTTGCTCAGTATGTTGTCCTCTTGGCTCAGCATATTTCCCTCGCTGTGAGGTTCCACCTCTCTCAGTTCAAGTTTGAGCTTTCTTCCAGTCTTCCCTGGGCTTCTAATTCTTATCCTAGGCAACTGACTTGCCTCTGGGTTGAATTCTGCCTCGGCCTCTTTGACTCTGCTTTCGGCTCAGCTTCTCTTTAGCTTTCAGAGCCAATTGGTAAGCATCTTCCATCGTTCGGATGGTTAGCATGCTCATCTCATCCTGGATATCGTATCTCAGGCCATTCATGTATCTGGCAACTTTTTCATCATCGCTCTCTCAATGACCTGCCCTGATGTTCAGCTTGTAGAACTCCTCAGTGTATTCTTTCACTGACATCAGCTTCTATCTCAGGTTCTGCATCCTCCTGAACAGAGTGATCTAGTAGTCTCTGGGGATGAATTTTGCCTTCATCTTTGCGATCATTCTGTCCCAGCTTTTGATCTTCTGCTTGCCCTTGCAGTGTCTGTCAGCTTGTAGCTCATCCCACCACAATGTTGCATGTCCTTTCAATCTTGTGACAACATGCTTGACCTTCTTGTCTTTTTCGACATCTTCGTAGTTAAAGTATGTGTCTATAGCTCTAAACCAGTCTAGAAGCTCCTCTGCATCCAAGTTTCCCTCATAACCTGGAATGTCCATTTTCGCTCTTGCACCCATCCTTGCAATAGCTTTAATCAAACGTTCGTTTGATGCATCTTATGTTGCAACTTCTTCTTCATGTTCAGCCTCAATATCACTCTCGAAATCACTGAGATCCCCAGCACTGACTGGACGCCTTTGTGCTGTCTCCGTGTCTTCGAGTATAGCTCGTAGATCACACATCTCTCTCTCCATTTCTGGATTTTGCATCTGCCTACCTCTCCTTCTTGGGATTTCCCTCTCCTCTGGATCGGGTGACTGTCTATCCCTTCTCCTTGGCGGCATGATGAATCATCTTCTTCTCTGCTACAGAAAGAAAAGAAAATTTCTAGGCTCTAATACCAAACTGATGCCTACGCACGTGCCCTTCACAACCCGCAGGTCAAAAGGTCCATGTCAGCATAGTATCTTCTCTCTATTCGGCCCAAAGAACTCTTAAACAACTCTTCTATTTCCCCTATCTGGAAATCTGCACCCACAACAAACTCTCACGAAATCCCCTCTTTGCACTTAGGATATCAGATTTCGTGCTATCGCGAATCCAAAGGTCGAGTGCCTATCTCTCGAATCTCTGAAACCCGATGATAGTCAACGCTGACTTTTTCTTTTCCTTTCAGAACTCTTCCTATCGCGATTTCATCACTCGCGATGTTGAACAGCTTGTCTCTCCGACTCCCAAATCCTGATTTGCCAAAACTCCGATACACGCACAAGTTTTGACTTTTCAACACCTTTCACTTCATCGACATTTCAGACTTCGCGGTATCGCGAATCCTAATGCAAAGAGTTTAGAACTTTACCCTGTGAAACTCCGAAATGATCAACGGCCCTTGACTTGTGCCGAAAATGTGCCACCTGTCCACTCGCTGACTCCTCTATGGCCCACGCAAAATCCTTTCTACTATCAGGACTTCGCATTTCGTGATTTCGTGATTCCCGTTGCAACGATTACAGGACTTCCACCTACGAAATCCCGATACACGAGGCCACGTGTAAATCCAATGACCCTTATGGCCCGGATCTACGGTCCTAACCCTCCTGAGCTTAGAACCTCCAGAAATACCTGCGGTATCCCTCCTACTCTTCCACGAGATCTAACGGCTCATGGAATTTCACGAATCCTCCTCGGAGAATTCTGACCGTCCGTTCCTCCTTGACAATTTTCTGCAAACGAATTGAGTGTCCCTTCATGAACTTGTTCACCTGCATGAAATCTTAGCGACGCCTCCTGAATACTTTCGGTCGCAACTTCCCTACGCTATCCTTCAACAACTTCGAAGGCCTTATCCTTCCTGATCTTTATCCACAGCTTTCGAATCCTCCGAAAACCCCTTTGCACGCACTCCTTGCGGCAACCTTCAAACACTTCCAAGTGTTTGAATTTCTTCAACTCTGCGCACACCTACAGTAGCAGTCTTCCAATGCTTCACTCAGGTTCACAACCCTAAGACTTCACTCATCCTACGCACTCCTTGCACGGCTCTTGTTCCCCAAATGCACTTCTGGGTGAATGAGAACAAAAGTTAAACTATCTAAGCCTTTTGTCAATGCCCTCCTTGCAAACAACTTCAACTGCACTCCTTGCAGGAACTCTTTCTCAGACAGAGAAACAATTGAAACTCATTCTTACTTCCTTTCAGAATTCAATCTCAACACATGAAATCATATACATAGCATATAAAGAAAATGCATAATAGGAAGTAAACATCTATGAGCATATCAATCAACATACATACACAGAGAATAACACAACGCCATGAATTTGAATCAATTTCCTTCTATTAATTCAAGATCTATACATGGGTGTTCTTACACAGTTCTCTACATGTTCTTCTCCAATTCTCATGCTAATGTTACAATACACAATGAGGGTGTCTATATCCCGTTTCCCTCTTGCGCTCTAAAACTGTCTAATCTAGAATTGAATTCTATCTACCTACATTTAATTTCATAAATGCCTCCATCTACTTAAGGACGAGAGCAAATCGCTCAAGGTCCGTTCACATTACACAAGTGTGCTTCATTAAATTGCCATATTTATGTTCGTGCATCAATTCCAAGAGAAATTCAAAATTTGTGTTGGCTTGTCCAGCTGTCCTTCACTTCCGCGTTGGCTCGCTTGATGTTGGCGATGCTCCTGCATCACTGAGCGTGATGAGAAACATGGTCTATGGCTGTGAGATTCACGGAAGGTCTTCATGCAATCGGTGGTCTTTTAATAAAAGATAAGTATTGCTTTATGTTCATTTACATGCTGTGTAATGGTACATATGCTTTAATTGATGAGTATTGCCTGCATATGTTGTATATGCTGCATGTGTAGGCTTACTACTATTCCATGCAATAATATGTTATATATATGTAGAATAGTCATTCTATGTTATATGGATGTGTATGTTTTTCTGCAAGTATCTTTGTGTGGCATAGCCTAGTAGTTTAAGGCTGGAGTTATCACAGATAAGAGGAGTAAAGACAACATTTAAGGTTATTTTGGTAGCATTACCCAACCCGTTGGTGGCTGGGGACGTTAAAAATTGGTATCAGAGCTAAGTAAAGGATATGAGTAGTGGAATTTCCCGGCTTGTTGGTGATTGGGGATGTTACACCCTGCAGCCTGTATAAAGTTCCCTCTCTAAACCCAATGACCATTGTTGTGTTTGGGCTATCTTTCAATGGATGTATGAGTACTTGACCTCTCTTAAAAGTAACGATAAAACCCTTGTCTTCCGTATTTGAGACTAAGAGAAAACATTTCTTCAAACTTGGTACATAAATCACATCATGGGCATCTAATAAACCTCCCGAATCGAGTTGGAATGTAACTGTTCCCTCTCCCTTCACTGCATACTTGGCATCATCACCAATATCCAAATGAACATATGAGTCCCTCTCCATCAGACTGATAAATATCTCTCTTGCTTCTGTCATATGAAGACATGCACTAGGGTCTAAGAACCACACACTCCTCGTAGTTGTCTCGGTAGAAAAGCAAGAAACCAATGAGAAAATACTTCTCAAACTTTGTTACAAACTCATATAGTTGCATCTCTGTTGATGTTTTCATATGCATCTTTCCTTTAACCTTATTCTTCTCTGGGAACTGAGATGCATAATGTCCATTCTTATGACATGAGAAGCACTTGATTTTACTCAGGCCCTTCTTCTTCCCTGGCTAATAATCCTCCATCATTGTTACCCTTATTTCTAGAACTCTTTCCTTTTCCCTTCCTTTTCTTATGGACAAGGGACAAGTTATCATCACTACTTCCTTGCTTACTACTTTTAGACTCCTCCAGAGTCTCTTTCTATATGCAATCATCCCAAAGTTTTTTCCAATCTGGGAGATGTTCCCGGGTGAAAACGACCTTGACAAATGGTTCCCAAGACATTGGAAGACCATTCAATGCCATAGTCACGAGTTCTGCATCCTTTTTTTCTCTCCTATGGTTGCAAGTTGATCACGCACTTGTGTGATCCTCATGAAATATATGATAACATTGTCATATCTAGACATCTACACGAATCTAAGTTAATTTCTTAAGAACATCTTCCTATTCATGTTAGTGCTCTGGAATAAACCTACCAAGGCATCAAACATCTCTTTGTTTGTCGTCTTCTTGGATAGGTGAAGAATTAGATAATCCTTCAATGAATCCAATATGACCCTCTCTATTTCGATCTCCTTCTGATGAACTTCCAAAGTTGTTGGATTTGTCGATGGAACAACTAATTTGTCCACTAAATATCAAAGGTCATACTTCTTCAAGGCCAAAGTCACTCTTGCATTCCAAGATAGAAAGTGGGATTCTCAACCAATATATCTTCAACTCTCAACAATGTTGTTGCCATCCCTAAGACCTGATAAATTGCCCCGAAAATAACCTGCTACTGGAATTTCCCTTCTACTGACCTGTATCAACTTGTACATGCCTATCACAACTGAAGCTCATGTATGTACGTGAATTCCCTTACTAAAACCCACATATGTACTTGTTTGTTCTTATTGCAACCCACGTATATGTGATTGTATCCATAGAAACATGATAGAATATTCCACTCAAATAAATAGAGTGGAAGCAATACTGGAAACCAATTCATGGACACACAAACACCAATATTTTTTGATAGATACCCCTGGAAAAATTGTGGATGGAAAACTAATGTTGAGATGATTTTATTATGATAAAATCAGGGCTCATGTAACATGGATAATGACCCACTGACAAAAATACAACTAAAATGAAACCTGACAAAGTCTAATTTGTTGTATGACTGATATTTGACACACTTTTTGAGGTGTACATTCCTTTCCTTAAGCAAACCCGCATATATTCTCTTGTTTCCACTAACGCCCGTGTACATGACCTCAAGGACTATACAGAAAACTATGTATAGCTCGACCCTTTCTTATGGATTTGCTCTACTGAAACCCACTTGTGACTTCCTTTGTTCTCTCTTGTCCATGACTCAATCTCTAGATGTAAGTCCTTCTCCACCTATCCAAGATCTCCTTGAATCAAAATTCTTCGTGATCCAATCCTATGAGAAAAAATCCTTCTCTTCTCTTTTTCAAGTCTTTTCAATTGTTATGTGTCTTCCTCCTTCACCCTAGCCTAGCTTTTATAAGATTGAGATCTGACCTAACCCTAATCTCTAGAGTTATTGATGGTTGACATTACTTCTCACCTCACTTGAGATCAATGTCTAAGATTAAATGATAGTAACTCTATTAATTAATAAAAATATTTACTTTAATAATTACTTTAATTAAAATAAATTCAAGGATAGAAGACTTTGGATGATTTCCACACATCTAGACACTTAGACCTATGCAGCAATACCTGTCTGATGCTACCAAACATCAACAATGGGTGGTGAGAAAGTTTACCTCACATATTTATGGAGACAAGGGGGATAGGTACACTCATCACGGGGAAGTGTAAGAGACCCCATCCTCATGTAATTTGAAGCTCCTCCACTCTCATGTAGATATTCCCATTCTAATTTGAATTCACTAACTCAATCTTATTGATTCTCATGTTCAAGCACCATTGAATTTTTGAAAACTGTAGCCTCCTATTTTAAACTAAAATACAAGCCTAAAAATGATGAAAACTACTTATGGTAAAGAAATCTGTGGACCTGGGAAGAGAGATATGCATGACTATAAAGGAGCATAAAATCTAGGCCATTTTTGAAACCTCAAATTTCCTTTTTCATAGATACTCATCGGGTTCCTTAGAGACAAGATATATTTATGCCAAGTTATTCCATGGGATAAGCAATAGTATGGATTCTTCATGCTTACACTAAGAGCACCAGAAGGGAGAATACCCTTGAGGGAATATTGAGCAGATAAGGGAGATGTATTCCTTGAGTTGTGTGGGAAGTGGAAGAGAATGCTAGGGTTATTTGATGATTGAATGGTTACTTGGAGTATTTAGTTGTCTATAGTTTGGTTGAGCTTGAGAGAAATTGGGATGGGTGAGTGACCTGTAAGTTTGTAGTCATTTTAGTTCACCATGGTGGCCTCATAGCTCAACTTGGGGGTGGTACATGTAGTGCATACCTATGGTTGGGTGGAAAATTGCTCGTACACAACTAGTTTCTTGGGCCATCTTGGTGAAAAGATAAGTGTCCAATATCTTCTCTTAAATCTTTATTTATAACTCTGCAACTAAATTTAGTATTTAATTATGAATGGAAAATGAAATGAAATCACCAGTTTAAATGAATTTATGAAATGATTATTTCCATTGCATTAGTTAATGGCACACATATGTGAATTAAAATGAATTTAGAGTTTAATTGATTCAAATTACATTGAGATTTTCAAATTTGGGTAGCATCCCTACCCCAAAAGTTGGGTAATGTTTCTAAGGGGATGTGGTAGGTGTTACCCAGTTTGTATGTATCCCTTTTAAGGGTTTGGTCCTATAATCCTAAATTCTCAAAAGGATGGTTTGAATTTTAGAGTATCCAACAAAATGTTAGAAAAAACAGGATCATGGAGCAATAAAATAACACAAATTCGGAAATAAAACATAGAAGATACACAATACAATAGAGACACAGATATATGTGGTTCACCTAGTGTGGGCTACGTCCACCAGAGAAATTGCTAGGTCCTTCTTTATTATTATCCAACAAAATGAAGGGATACAACCTACAACACGCACGATGTAACTTCCTCTTCTTTCTCTCACAGTCTCATCTCTCATAATACAATATTCAGAATAATACACAGTCGTAATACAATTACCTCATAAAAGAGTGTTTCCTTTTAGGGAAAAAACCCCTAACATAACTTCTACCGTCATATTTGCGACCTTATAATGAACGGTCCAGATTGACTACAAAATTACAATATTTTACAAGGAATTTTTTCCCAATATTTCACTTCAGGGTGATGCCCCTGAATCCCCCGCTAAAGGGGGCTACAAAAATTGTTGCCTCCCCCCCCTGGACCCCCCTGGAGACAGTTGTGGGGGGTAAATCCCCCCCACACCCCCCCATTATGGAATGGGGTCCAAGCACGACTAAAACAAAACCCTTAATCAGGAAGATAATCAGGCTCAACAACCAACAATCTCCCACTTGGATTCCGATCACAACAACTCCACTGCTTCTGTACCTACTGGACTAGAACTCCACCTTGGACCTGACAAATTTCTCATCTTCACCTTCATGCTCGAAGACCAACTGAAACTGAGCAGGAACTCAATTTCTCCCCGATTACTCCCTTTGTTAACATGTTTGCAGGATTCTAGCTAGTATGTATCTTTTCCAACTTCAAATTTCCATCTTCCAAGACAGATTGTATGAAATTGTACCTGATATGTATATGCTTAGTATTTGAATGGAAGGATGAGCTATTTGAAATATGAATGACACTCTCACTGTCACAGTACAACCTTCTATTCTCTTGCTTCTTTCCCAATTCCTCCATAAACCTCTCTAACCAAATCATTTCTTTACTAGCCTCTGTAGCAACAACATACTTTGCTTCTGTTGTTGAAAGTGAAACAACCTTTTGTAGTTTTAAAATCCAACTTACTGTTGTTCCACCTATAGTAAAAACATACCTGCCATATTTGAATCAACATATCCCTGTAGAACAATGTTTGAACCTCCAAAACATAAAGCATGAGTAGAAGTACCTCTCAAATACCTGAGAATCTAGTTTACTGCCTCCCAATGTTCTTTACCTAGATTGTTCATATACTTTCTCACAACTCCCATTGCATATACAATATCTGGTCTTGTGCAAACCATGGCATACATCAAGCTATCAACTATTGATGAATAAGGGACCCTGGACATGTATTCTATCTCCTCTTGTTTCTTGAGACACATTTCCTTAGTTAATTTGAAATGGTTGGCCAAAGGTGTACTAACTAGTTTTTCATTCTGCATTATAAACCTCTCCAACACCTTCTCTATGTGCTCACCCTGAGATAATGCCAATTTGCAATTTTTCCTGTTTCTTATTATTCTCATACCAAGGATTTTCTTTGCAGCACCCAAATCCTTCATCGCAAATGAATTAGCTAATTTCTTCTTGAGCACATTATATCCTACATATTAGACCCTACAACAAGCATGTCATCTACATACAATAGCAAGATAATATAGCTTCCATTTTCTAGCATTCTAAAATAAACATAGCGATCAGAATGACATCAACTATAGCCTTGTTCTATCATAAACCTGTCAAACTTCAAATACCACTTCCTTGGAGCTTGCTTGAGGCCATACAACATCTTCTTCAACTTGCATACCAAATTCTCCTTCCCTTTGACCTCATACCCCTATGGTTGTTTGTAATGATCCCAAGCCAAATTCTTTCTTGGAATCACTAGCTACTACTAATTTATTGAGTTATTAAGTGCATACAAGATTCATCAACACATGGAGATCACAATATATTCAAGATGTAGAAACACAAGCAAAGATCTGACCTTTTTATTATGAGCAATGTAAGATCAATACAATAGATGGCCGATCTGGCATAAACCTTAGATGAGCGTACAAGCAATAGATATGAGCTGCTACAAAATGCTCCCGCTAATACAAAAGATGCCTCCAAAGGCTGAATAAGAAATGAAGATCAATACAAGCAGATCTGAATGCAAAACTCTCCAGTTGAAGAATGCCACACTCCAATAGAAGGCTGAAACCCTCAATAACTCGGCCCTGCTGCCAAAAGTTTCCAATCACCCTAATAAATATGCTGACTGATAGATCGGGTGATGGTAATAACAACCCAGGTGCCCAAATCTCCAAGATCCCTCTCAATCTCTGTAGATCTGAAATCCTCCACCGAATGGTGTGCCCCACTAGATGATTGAAACCCTAGTTGGTTAGGCCCTAATGAAGGAGGTCTCTAAATGCTCTAAAACTCTCCAAGAATATAGATTGGGCTATGAGAATCTCGTGGGAGAAGTTTCAAACTTAGATCTCAAGCGAATCTCCCTAGATCTGAGTTTTATTGACTCACAAGACGTCCCCTATGGCTCCAAGACGTCCACAAATGTAGAATGATGATAACCCTCCAGAAAATCCCTCAAACTGATGGTCCTGCCCCTGCAAACAAAACCCAACTATCGAAATGGCCCCAGGCCCTCAGGATAAGCTGGATCGAACCTCCCTCTAGATAATGGTGTGCCCTTGCTGGAAACACAAGAACAGTATGGCCTGCTACCTTCTGAAGAACTAGATGGATATGGGCTGAGACTAGAATGGTGTGGAGGAGTCTTTCATCCCCGAGACCAATTTTCGGAACAAGGTGAGTGGATATTTCACCACTGAGTTACTCACAAGGGTTTGTACAACAAAACCCCCAAACTAAATGCTCAAGAGCAATAGCAAATGCTAATCCAAAACCAGAATGAATAATAGGTGCCCCCCAGCCTCTTACTTATANATACTTTTCCTTCTAATTCTCTGTTGATTTAGGTTAACTCCCAGGGTTAATCTTCTATTCTTCTGTTGAGTTATCTTTTACTCCTTTATCCTTTTCCTTTCTTAAGTCAACTTAAAAATATAGCTTTTAACTTCTTGAATTTCCCCCCCTCAGTGTGAGACTATGACCTAGTGGGGGTACCCAGGCCACTGAGTCTCCTCATCACCTCTCTAAGAGGTGGGGGACATTACAGTCTCCCCTCCTTGAAATTGCTTGTCCTCAAGCAATTCCAAACCTGCTTCTCTAACCATGTGCTCCTGTTCCCAAGTGGCATTTTCAATGGGTAAATCCTTCCACCTGATCATATACTCCTTGATGCTTCGATTTCGAAGCCTCTTCTCTCTGACTTCTAACACCTCCTCTGGAATCAAAACAAGTTGTCCCTCCTCATCCATGGGAGGCAATGCCTCAATAGGCCTGACGTGTTGACCGAGGGATTTTTTAAGGCACGATACATGGAAGACGTTGTGAATTTTTCTACCCTGTGGAAGCTCCAGCTCATAAGCTACTGCCCCTATCCTCTTGCTGACTCTGTAAGGTCCAAAGAAACGTGGCTGCAGTTTCTCCGCTCTGCTTCTCTTAATGGAGGCCTGCCTGTATGGTTGCAACCTCAAATATACTAAATCGCCAACCTCAAAGGTACGATCAACTCTATGCTTGTCTGCTTGGACCTTTTGCTGGTTTTGTGCCCTTTGTAAATGATCCTTCAATTCCCTGAGAATGTCTTGGCTCTGCTGTATCCAATCCTGTACCATCGGAGCCCTGCTATCACCAAATGCAATCTCCACAAATGATAAAGGATCATAGCTATATAAAGCTTTGAAGGGTGACATGCCAATGGACATATGTTGGGTGGTGTTGTAGCAATATTCTCCCAAGTGTAACCATCTGACTCATGCTTTTTGTTGTCCTGCTACGTAGTTTCTGAGGTAACCTTCCACCCATTTGTTAACTATCTCAGTCTAACCAACCGTCTGAGGGTGATAGCTAGTACTAGGAGTCAATGTCGTACCCACTAATCTGAACAACTCCTTCCAAAACATACTCATGAATCTTCTATCCCTGTCACTGATGATGGTTTTGGGTAGGCCGTGTAGTCTGAACACCTCTCTGAAAAATAATTCGGCCACTTGTGCTGCATTGAAGTCTGTGGCTATGGGAAAAAAGTGTGCAAACTTCATCAACCTGTCTACCACCATGAAAATGCAATATTTCCCCTATGCTCTGGGCAACCTGGTGATGAAATCCATGGATATACTTTCCCACTTGTGCTCTGGAATAGGTAGGGGTTGCAACAGTCCTGTAGGGTGTGTGTGCTCATCCTTGTTTTCTTGGCATGTAGTGCATTCTTTGACATGCTTCATCACATCTTCCTTGAGGCGTTTCCATGCAAACCTCTCTCTCACCTACCTGTACGTATTACTGATGCCCTGATGCTCTGCTATTGGTGAGTTATGACATGCATGCAGGATCTTAGCTTTGAGAGCTGATCCAAGAACTAAAAAGATCCGGCCTTTGTAATAGATGAGATCATTTATGACCCTGAAGTTGTCATCCTGTATTTTCCCATCCAACAGTTGACAAGTGAACTGATCCTTTTCATATTCCACTATCAAGTGTTCCTTC
>JASDQU010104545.1:452074-523154 GCA_032191745.1 Picea mariana | reverse complement strand
CCCTGGTTTATTGGATGCCTTTGATCTCTTCCACCATTGTTAAGAGGTGGTCTGGGTATGAATTTTGGTTTAGCAGCTGGACCCAGATCCCTCATCTTCCAAATGGCTTCCTGTAGGTTGGTAGGCTTGAAGGCCTTAACCCAACCCTTTAAGGGTTCCATCAATCCTTCTGTAAAGAGCATCATGAGCCTGGTTGGGGACATATCTTGCACCATCACTGCCAACCTCTGGAACTCATCAATGTATGCCTCAGTCGTACCTGTTTGCTTGAGTTGGATGAGCTCCCGGAAATGTAACTCAGGATCTCCTAGATCAAATCTATCAATGATCCTCTGAGTGAATTCTGTATAGGATACAATCTGGTTGTGGCCGAGTGTGGTGAGCCCATGGTACCACCAGTCATGGGCCTTGCCATCCAAGTACATAGTGGCAAACTTGATGGCCTCCATCTCTCTCATGGGGTTAAGCTGCAGGTAAGTATCCAGCTTCTTCACCCATGCTTGTGCTGTCATCTTAGCCGTACCATCAAAGTATGGAATCTCTATCTTCCCTGCCCTTCACTCAAACTCAAAGCTTCCCCTGTGATTCGTCCTAGGCTAGTTTCTGAACCTGAGTTGACAATACTGGTCTAGGGACATCTGTCTTTGAACTTTCATATCCAAGCTATAGTATTCCCTGGTACTCTTGGCTAATTGTTCCACAAAATCTTCAACTTGTTCATGTTTTCCTTGCTCATATGTGAATGTGGGCATGTATGGTCTCGGGTTAGCTCTGCTACCTGAGTGTTGGCCTAGCGGTTCATCCATGAACACTGGAACGTATGGCCTATGATTGGTCCTGCTACCCATCTGCCCATGGAATGTGCCACCTCCAAGACTTCCTTAGGATTTCGGTGCTTTCTCCGAGTTATATCTGCCTTCCTCATGGGTTCCACCGGACCCTTCAGCCTCCTTATTCCCATACGTATCAGGATCTTTTCCTCGATGGGTTACTTGCATCAGAAGGTCAGTTATCCTAGTTTGGTTCTCGTTCATTTTATGTAGATTCTCATCAACTTTCTTCAAGGTTTCATAGATTTTGGCCTGTCCCCTTCTGTTGGTTTTCTGATACTCATCCAACTGCCAGACCAATGTGCTTTTTGTGCGGTTCATGTTTTGTTGGAACTTACCAAATTTGGCTACTAAGAGAACCAAGCCCTGAGGCTCATGTTCGTCTCCTAACCCTTCCATTTCTGCCTCTGTTTCACTATTGTTTTTCTTCCTCGAACCCATAACAATTCCCCTGTACTTCTGCATGCACCGATCTCTCCACAGGTTTGGAGGATCGAGGCTCTGATACCACTGTAATGATCCCAAGCCAAATTCTTTCTTGGAATCACTAACTACTACTAATTTATTGAGTTATTAAGTGCATACAAGATTCATCAACACATGGAGATCACAATATATTCAAGATGTAGAAACACAAGCAAAGATATGACCTTTTTATTATGAGCAATGTAAGATCAATACAATAGATGGCCGATCTAGCATAAACCTCAGATGACCGTACAAGCAATAGATATGAGCTGCTACAAAATGCTCCCGCTAATACAAAAGATGCCTCCAAAGGCTGGCTAAGAAATGAAGATCAATACAAGTAGATCTGAATGAAAAACTCTCCAGCTGAAGAATGCCACACTCCAATAGAAGGTTGAAACCCTCAATAACTCGACCCTGCTGCCAAAAGTGTCCAATAACCCTAATAAATATGCTGATTGATAGATCGGGTGATGGTAATAACAACCCAGGTGCCCGAATCTCCAAGATCCCTCTCAATCTCTGTAGATCTGAAATCCTCCACTGAATGGTGTGCCCCACTGGATGACTGAAACCCTAGCTGGTTCGGCCCTGATGAAGGAGGTCTCCAAATTCTCTGAAACTCTCCAAGAATATAGATCAGGCTATGAGAATCCCGTGGGAGAATTTTCAGACTCAGATCTCAAGTGGATCTCCCTAGATCTGAGTTTTATTGAATCACAAGACGTCCCCTATGGCTCCAAGATGTCCCAATCTGCAGATAAATGTAGAATGATGATAACCCTCCAGAAATCCCTCAAACTGGTGGTCCTTCCCCTGCAAACAAAACCCAATTGTCGGAATGGTCCCAGGCCCTCAGGATAAGTTGGATCGAACCTCCCTCTAGATGATGGCATGCCCTTGCTGGAAACACAAGAACAGTACAGCCTGTTACCTTCTGAAACACTAGATGGAGATGGGCTGAGACTAGAATGGTGTGGAGGAGTCTTTCATCCCCGAGACCAAGCTGCAGAACAAGGTGAGTGGATATTTCACCACTGAGTTGCTCACAAGGGTTTGTACAGCAAAACCCCCAAATTGAATGCTCAAGAGCAATAGAAAATGCTAATCCAAAACCAGAATGAATAATAGGTGCCCCCCAGCCTCTTACTTATACTTTTCCTTCTAATTCTCTGTTAAGTTAGGTTAACTCCCAGGGTTAATCTTCTATTCTTCTATTGAGTTATCTTTTACTCCTTTATCCTTTTCCTTTCTTAAGTCAACTTAAAAATATAACTTTTAACTTCTTGAATTTTCCCCCCTCAGTGTAAGACTATGACCTAGTGGGGGTGCCCAGGCCACTGAGTCTCCTCATCACCTCTCTAAGAGGTGGGGGACATTACATTGTTGCATATAAATCTCTTCCTCCAAATCCCCATGGAGAAATTTTTTTTTTACATCTAACTGTTCAAGATGAAAATCTTCTACTGCCACAACACTTAAAATAGTTCTAATTGAAGTCATCTTAACAAAAGGAGAAAATATTTCATGAAATATATACATTTCTTTTGTGCAAACCCCTTTACAACAAGTCTAGCCTTGTGTCGCTTTTTTCCTCCATCTTCTTTCTTCAACATGTAAGCCCATTTATTTTGCAATGCTCTTTTTCCTGCATGAAACTGAACCAAGTCCCAAGTCTGGTTATTTACCAAGGAATCCATTTCTTCTTTCATGTCTTTCTCCCACTTCTTTTTAGTGTCTACCTGCATTGCCTCTTCATAACATTCTGGTTCACCAGAATCAATCAATAATAAATAATACAATGAAGGAGAGTATCATTTAGGGGGTCTACTTAACCTAGTATATATTCTACCAACACTTGTAGAAGATTGAGGTACTTGTTGCACATGTTGTTGTAAATTTTGATTTTCTGGTACCTTTGGAATTTCTTTTTCAGTGATCTCATCAAACATTGTGTATTCTGGTTTTTCTTTTTCTTGTTTCTTTCCATGCAACTAATCTTTGTACATGACCTTCCCATTGAATATGACATCTCTAATTCTACTGATTTTGTGATTTTCATAATCCCATAAGTGATAACCAAAATTGTTAACATCGTGTCCAATAAAGGTGCACTTATTGGATTTTTCCTCAAGCTTTGTTCTATTCTTTTTATCAATATGGACAAACTAAAGGTCTTCAAAAAATATTAGTTTACATTTTACCTGTCCATTCCTCCTCTAGAATTCCACCATCCAAAGAGTTTGATGGTCCTTTTTTTATTAAGTAAACAATAATATCTACAGACTCTGCCCAAAACTGTAAGGGAAACCCAACATGCAATATCATACTCCTTGCATGCTCCATGATTGTCTTGTTCAACCTTTCTGACACACCATTTTCTTGTGGTGTTCTTGGAAATTTTTTCTCTCTACGAATCCCATGGTATGAACAGTAATCACCAAAATCCTTGCTGCAATATTCACCTCCATTTTTTTTTATCTAAGACACTTCAACCTTTTTCTTGTCTCATTCTCAACCAAAGCTTTCCATTTCTTAAAATTATAAAAAACATCAGACGTTTGTCGAATGCAATAAACCCAAGCTTTTCTAGTTTCATTATCAATAAAAGTAACATAATAATGAGATCCACCAAGAGATGATACCTGAGTTGGTCTCCATACATATGTATGAAAACTCTCTAACCTTTCACTCTTCTTTTATTTTCCAACTCTGAGAAATATGACTCTCTTATGTTTTCCATAAACACAATGCTCACAGAAATCCAAATCAATTTGTTTAAGATCTGGCAAAAAATTCCTTTTTTGAAGTATCTGCATCTTCTTCTCACTCATGTGTCCAAGCCTATGATGCCAAAGTGTTGTATCCATTCCTATAGAAGCTAAATATATAGACGAATCAATATTACTAGTACAAAAATACAATGTACCTACCTTCTCTCCTTTTTCTATCACCAATGGCCCTTGTGACCTTCCATGCATTATCTGTAAATATAGATATACATCCTTCACTTGCCAACTACCCTGCTAAAATTAGATTTTTCCTTAGATTTGGTACATGTCTTACCTCTTTCAACAACCATTGGTTTCCATTCTTTTTATTTATTTGTACCTTACCCATTCCAACAATTTTGCATGGTGCATCATTGCCCAAATGAACTTGTCCAAAATCACCTTGAACATAATCTAGAAAATGTTTCCTATGGGGTGTGGCATGGAATGAAGCCCCTGAATCTAATACTCAAGACTCATAAATATTATCTACAGAAGGAATCAAAGCATCTTGTAACACACACCTGTTGCATTTGCTTCTTGATTTTTCTCATGTTGTCCATCTCTTTGTTTCTTTGGAGCTTTGCGGTCTTTCTTCAGATGCCCTTTCTTCCCACAATTCCAGCACTCTATCTTTCCCAGTCTGAATTTGGATCTTCACTTCCTAGAATTCCCACAGTTCCCTGAGCCCTTTCCTCTATCCTTTTGTCTTCCCATGTTCTCCATGTTTAACATATTACCTTATGTTTGACCTCTAGTTTTCCTTCACATTTCCTCGCTAAGGATAACACCAACAACATCATCAAATTTTAGAGTGTTTGAATCAGAGATAGAGTTACTTACAACCATGACCAAGCCGTTCCATATTTCTGGCAATGATCAAAGGATTAGAAGAGCCCTGACCTCATCATCAAAGTCCACTTTTACAGAAATTAGTTGATTAGTAACTGTATTAAATTCATTTAAATGATCTGCAACAGACCCACCTTCTAACATCTTCATATTAAATAATATCTTCATTAGAAATACCTTATTAGATGCCAAGGGTTTTTCATATAGTTTAGCCAATGCATCCATCATCTCCTTCGTTGTATTTTCTTTTGAAATATTGAAAGCCATCGATGTTTCCAGAATTAGCCGTATCATTCCTAGTGCCTTTCTGTCAAGAACCTCCCATTTTTTTTCCTTCATGGCCGTCAAATTCTTTGCTATTCCACCCAATTGTAGGAATAGATCTATTTGATATAAATAACCTTCCATCTGCATCTTCCATAACTGATAGTTTTGACCATTAAATTTCTCGACCCTAAACTTTCCATCTTCCGCCATTGCTCCCACTCAAACTAGGAACCCTCTTTTCCTGCGAGTTACCTTTCACTCTGATACCAGTTGTTAGAAAAAAATAATTGCGGAGAAATAAAATAACACAAATGTGGAAATAAAACACAGAAGATACAAAATACAATAGAGACACATATATACGTGGTTCACCCAGTGTGGGCTATGCCCAGTAAAGAAATTGGCAGGTTATTCTTTATTATTATCTAATAAAATGAAGAGATACAACCTGCAACATGCCCGTTCTAAATTCCTCTTATTTCTCTCATAGTCTTCTCTCTCATAATACAATATTCGCAATAATACACAGTCGTAATACAATTCCCTCATAAAAGAGGGTTTCCTTCTAAGGAAAAAAACCCTAACATAACTTCTACCGTCAGATCTGTGACCTTATAATGAACGGTTCAAATTGACTACAGAATTACAATATTTTACAAGGCATTTTTTCTTAATATTTTGCTTTGGGGGCATTGCCCCCGAATCCCCCGCTAGGGGGGATACAAAAATTGTTGCCGCCCCCCCTGGACCCCCTTGGGGACAGTTGTGGGGGGGAAATCCCTCCCACACCCCCATTAGAGAATGGGGTCCAAGCACGACTGAAACAAACCTCTGAATCATGAAGATAATCAAGCTCCACAATAAACATAAAAACACACACAATGTTCATAATAAATAAAATGTTCTAATTGTTGTCAATGTTTAAGTTTGTCTTTGTGAGTTATTTTTCAGTGGGTCCCACCTTACTGTTTCTTCTTGTGACTCAAATTTCAATATAGGGTCTCAAATTCATTTTTTAATCTTCCATATCAATTTTAGTGGCATAGAGCTCCATACCCTTTATCTAATTTTATGGTATTTTGGCTTGCAATATAAACAAGCAAAATAATATTTGCTTTAATTCCATATACACCTACGAAATACATACTTCATCAACAATTGTAGAGGTTGGGAGAGGAATATATGAAAGCTAAGATTTAATCAAACATTAGCCTATTCTTATACATCCATGTGTGGGTCCTCTGATACCTACTTGTTTGGGAAAATATAAAAATTATTAATGGTACCCGGAATGTTAGAATACCACTGTTCAATAAACTTACTAGTGTCTTTATCCTTTCATAAACTGTAAGCATGCATAGATTTCAATGATATAGGGTGTAACCCCTATGTGATGATGTGCAATGAATGAAAACATGACATGTGAAAAACAAGTTGAGGCCAAATCTATAATCAACAAAGGAGACAAATGGAAAGTCATATTAGTTCATAGTCAAAGGCATGGTGTTTTAATTAAATGAAATATAAATGGAAAGATGGAAAACAAAATCATATATTTCATTCATATTAAAGGAAAAGTACATTTTGTAAATGCTTTGAAGCATGCTATAGAGTTTTGATATTGCTCATATGGTAAAAGATAAAAAAAAAAAAAAAGAGCCCTATCTAGTACAATGGGGAAATATGAAAAATTATAGGGTGCACATATGAGTTTTATTCGTTATTTTTTAGTAATCAAATCAAAGTGTCCACATATTTCATTTTTTTTTTAAGTGTTTTATGAAGCTAATATTATTAAAGAAAGATCAATGACTCCCAAGAGTGAGGCATTTAATATTTTGAGATATTGTGAATTGTCATGCATTTGGAGCTAAAAAGTTTTGACATTAGTATTACATTTATGATGATTATCATGCCATTCAGGAGTCAAGATATTTTATGAAAGTAAAAACTTACATATGATGCATCAATCCAAAAAGTTTTTAATTTCAAAGAGTTCATCACTTGGATTGTTATAGCTTTTTGACTAGAGAGATGATTAATTATGTCAAGAAAACAAGACTTGCACTTAGATGCATTTCGGTAATTTTTAATATCCTATTGTAGTTCAAAGATACACCCTTGTTTTTATGAACGCGTATTGTCAAATCCATTATTTTACATGTCGATACCCCTTAGAGCCATTTTGTTAAATATTTTCTATATCACCCAAAATCTTGGACCAAAAGCCTTTTGTAAAGGTCCTTTAATTATTTCTAAACATTATGGGCATGCTTGAGTTAGGATTATGGAGAGTCCATTCTCTACCCTTGTGTGACCTGGAGTCATGTTTTTGTCCTATGTTGAGGGTTGTGGAGAGCCATCCTCTGAGGGTTGTGGAGAGCCATCCTCATCTGACAAGTCCTTGTGTACTTTAGTTGGGGTTAAAGAGAGCCCATCCTATGCACCGAAATCCTTGACCTTAACCATCTTTTTACCACTATGGAATATTGGACGTGGGGGTCCCAATCTTCCTTCCTTGCCTTTCTCTTCTCAACATTTCATTTCTTCACGTTCATTTGGGGCAGAGTGAGATGTAATCCATTTTTCTCATTCCACTCTTTCTTCTACATATGATTCAACTTTGGTAATACAATTCACCTATCTATTTATATTTATTTATTTATCTATCCACACATACATACATATAAACTAAGTTATTATAAATAGCAAAAACAAATAAAAATGTGCAAAATTAATTATAGTTGATTAAATTAACCAAATAAGGGGATTAGTGCATTGAAAATAATTAGAATCATTTTTTTTTTTAAATTAGGAAATGGGGACTTTCAAGGGAAAAAGGAAGCTATTGTAGAGTTGTTTCTTTTATAGCTATGGAGGTAAGGGCAAAAATTTATGTCGATGAGGAGAAAGTGGTGAAGATATGTTTATAGGATCTAAAGAAAATTTTGAGATGTTTTGAGGATATTGAGAGGGAGGTAAGAGAGACAACATAGATCTACTGATTAAAAGCTCAAGGGTTCTTAGTTTCAAATTGAGGGCCATTTGGAGTTGTTGCTAAACTTGATGTTGTTGGAGCTTGATTGCATTGGATTCTTACAATATATTTTGCTTTAGTCTTACATTATATTTTACTTTGCTTAACATGTATGCCTCAAAATCTAGGCATATGCAATTCTTTATTAGTAAAAATTGAGGCATATGCAATTCTTTACTAGTAAAAATGTATATTGTATGTTAAACCTTACATCTGTAGACTAAAAACCTTTGGGGTTAATAGTGTTAAACATTTTTTAATATAAAATTTTTAATTGTTCACTAAAAACCTTTGAGGTTAATAGTGTTAAACATTTTTTAATATGAAATCTTTAATTGTTCACTAAAAACCTTTGGGGTTAATAGTGTTAAACATTTTTTAATATAAAATTTTTAATTGTTCACTAAAAACCTTTGAGGTTAATAGTGTTAAACATTTTTTAATATGAAATCTTTAATTGTTCACTAAAAACCTTTGGGGTTAATAGTGTTAAACATTTTTTAATATAAAATTTTTAATTGTTCCAAATTTGAATAGATAAAACTAACAATTATATTAATAACAAATATTCAAAATTGAAAATTTAACCAGCATCAAATAAATAATAGCAAATATTCAAAATTGATAAATTAACCAACATCCAATATCATTTGACAAAAATAACAAATCTATCTATTTATATATATATATATATATATAATTGAATATAAATATTTCAACATAATACAAAAAAAATTGTTAATCACATTTGTGTATTTTTAAATAATTTTTCTAACATCCTAACTAAGCTAATAATAGAGGAGAAAGAGTTTGTATGAAACATCCAATTGTAAATCTAATCTCTTTCATTCTAGCAAAGGTGACATAAAGGACACAATTAAACCATAAAATCACAAAAATACAAATACTAAGTTAGTGTTATGTGTGTGTGTGTGTGTGCTAATTTCAAGTTCATTGGTCAAATAAATTTTTCATGACCAGATTCTTCTTAAAACAGTCATTCATGTGAAGTTTTATTTTTATTTATGTTTGTTATTTAAATATTATGTGTTATATGTGTTTTTGTTCATTTTTATTGTAAATACAAAAACATCAGGCACAACATAAAATTATTATGAAATTGCACTTAACATAACATCATCAAACTGTTTCACATGGAATACAACATTATTAAAAAAATACATCATCAAATTGTTTCACATGGAATACAACATTATTAAGAAAATAAAGAGAAAAGACAAAAAAGGCAAAAAAAAAAGTTACCAATAGTTGTTGTAAAAATAATAATAAGAGTTATGAATTGCTAAATTTGAAATAATTATAGTTATTAATATAATGAAATAATAAATATTAATTATTTTGGATTTGCTTTCTTAAATAGAAACCACTAACTTTTTCTAAAATGAAATAAAATAGATCTTGTGACAGGGTTGGTCACACCCATGTTTATTCTTATTATCAAGATTACACAGGTGGGAAGGTATTTAAATGTGGATTCTCAAAAACCAAATATAATGAGAAAATAAGTGTGCAAGAAGGTGTTTTATAGCTTGCGAAGACAATTTCCATCATTGCAATTGAATCCTTAGTTTTTCTTCCCTCTCAACCTTCACTTTTCAACCCGCAGTACCTAAAATCAACACATACCCAAAAGTAAAGTAGAGAACTGGGCCAAGAAAAAAGAGTATTAACATGATGGTATTTGTTGCGGCTATCAACACTTGTAGATATTTTCTCTTTGTATTCACGTTGGCATTATCATTCTTATATAAAACACTTGTAATGCACATGGGAAAGATACATGACTCTTAATTCCACTTTTATATGTGTTATTAATATATGGACAAGAATAAAGTGAAGAACAAAATGATATTTGCATTATGACCTTGAAATATGTTAGGAAGTTACATTCATTAAAATATAAAGAGACTTATTTATCATAACTTGAAGGGCATGATTTGAATATCTACATACTCTCTACCCCTTCTAGATTTGAACTTGTGACCTCTTATGAGGAAACACATGTTCTTAACCATTAGGCCCACTCACGTATAAATATTATTTAACTTTTAATAGTATAAATTACAAAAAAACTGATTCAAAGTAATACTAGATGAACAAAAATGAAGAGTTCATCACTATTCATAAGGCATAATAATTGAAAACACAAGTCCAATTTATACTTACAATATAATAGAAAAAAATGTGAATTTAATGATTCCTTTGTAATCGTAATAGTGGTGTTCATACCAAATAGTTACATTTATAACTTCAGATACATATTTGAAGAAGAAAATTGTGAAATACTAGAACCACATGATAACAAGAAAAACGTGAACTAAAATAATGAAATCCAGAATCACTCAAGTTCTGTGGAAATAGAATTTTATTAAAGATCTCACTGCTTTTCTTAGGCAAAAGCCAACCCTTTTTTACATCGAAGTTTTTTTCTTTTATAAAAAAATGAGTATAACCAAAAGTGGTTATCAAGAACTATTTTTTAGCCTCAAAATTACAACAACATATCTGACTTTACAAAGAAAGTAATGAATACATTTTGACTGCAACCTGCCCCTCAGCGGACGGTCGCTCCACCAGGACCTTCTCTTTACACTGGCCCAAAGAGTCCAAGCTCTTCCAACTCCCCTCGGGAGTCTTCGTCACCCACAGGATACTTCCTTGGTGGTGGTTACTTCGCAAATTGGGAATTCGACGTTCGCGCTATCGTGGACCCTGGGCGCACAATTCACATGCCACTCAAATTCCCGAACCCCGAGTGCCGATGGTCCACGGTCAATGCTTCGGATATCGGGCTTTTCCCTATCGGAATATCGCGGCCCGCGATGTCAATGCTTCGCGCTTTCAAATCCCGAGTGCCGAGGTGCCGATTTCCCCGACGTGAAGCCACCTGGACTCCACTCACTCCCGGGCCCCACAATGCCACGTTAATCTCAGGATTTTGCGGATCGCGGATCCACGACGCCAAGTTCCTTGCTGTTGGAAACCCCGAATGCCGAAACTCCAATATTCGGGATTCGTGCCACCTGTCCCTCCGACAGTCAACGGCTCCGATCAAATCGGGGGATCGCAATTCGCGATTTCGACGTGCATGTGACTCTTGCACTCGCCAACCCCGATTCGCCGATATACGATGGAAAATGGATTCCTCCGTGTGCCTGGGAGTTAACTCCCTCGCAAATCCTCTGCGATCTGACGGTCTGCGGGATTTCGCGACTCTTCACGACGATTTAAAGTCGTCGATTCTCTCCTCTTGAAGAGTTTCTCCGCTTCACCACCTTCTTCCAATGCAACTGAAACAAAAGTGTTGTCCCTCCTGAGCTTAATTTCCTCTGACTCCTTCAGAGACTTCGAGCGCAATGTCTGCACTTCACCTTCAACAACTCTCCAAGTGTTGAAGTCTTTCTAGGTTCTGCGCTTCCACAGTTACAGCAACCCGGCCTTCCTTTTCTCGAGCACCTGCTACTGAGACCTTAATTCGACCTGCACTTCACCTGCACGGTTCGAATAACTCAACTCAACTCTGGGCGAACGAGAACCAAAAGTTCAATGACTTAGCCTCCTCAACGCACTCTATGCGGAGGAATTCAACTGCACTCTATGCAGAAATCTACTAGCCTAAACAGAGAAATAGTTGGAACTCTATCTCCTCATTCTCTCAGGTTTCGAACCTGATATGCAATCACATACACAGCATATAGAAGATAAGCATAGAAAGAAGAAAACATGCAAAGGCACAATATCAACAACACGCAGAGATCAAATACATCCATGGAATTGAATCAAGCTCTTCCTATTAATTCAATATCTGTACATGGAGTTTCTTCACAAGCTCTCTACTCTGCTCTCTCCTTGCTCCTGTATGAATGAGAATGATAATGATACAATGTTACAAAAGAGGGTGTCTATATTCCGTTTTCCCTCTCGAAAGCTAAAACTGTCTAATCTACAGTTAATTCCTATCTACCAGCATTAAACTATTAAATGCCTTCCTATCTATAATATATTACAAGTGCGCTCGGATTTAAATGCCTTCATTTAAATGGCGGCGCAACAATATTTTCAAAGTATTTCAAAAAACTATATGATGGCACTGTCCAGCTGTATGTTCTTTCCTCCACGCGCTGGCTCGCTTGATGAAGTCATAGATGCTCCTGCATCATACTCCTCGGCTCAAAAGATTTCATGGGCTCCTGTCCATGAGCTCCTGCACTGTCTGCCCATGCCTTTGTATCACTGCCTCTGTCTCCCATCTGGCATCCTCCACTGGATGATTCTTCCACTTTACCAGGTATTCAAAATATTGCTTTCTCCTGGTCTTCCGGCCTACCCTTTTGTCCAGTATGCACTCCATCTGAGGTTTCCGTGCGACTGGCAATTTCTTCTGCCATTGGACCACTGGTTCCTCAGTTCCAGTGCCTGCATCTTCAGCCCTGTAGGGGTATAAATCCGAAATGTTGAAAATTGGAGATATCCCGATGCCCTCTGGCAACTCAAGCTCATATGCATTTTCACCAAACTTTTTCAAGACTCTGCATGGCCCGATTTTCTTCATCTTGAGCTTGTTGTATGTTCCCCTTGGGAACCTTTCTTTTCTCAAGTGCGCTAGAACCATGTCCCCAAATTCAAACTGAAGCTGTCTTTTCCTCTGATCGACCCTGCGCTTATATTCCTGATTCGCCTTCTGCAGCCACTGCTTCACCTGCGTGTGAAGTTCATTATCGCCTCTGCGAATTCTTCAGCCCTCGCGCTGCTAGTTTCAGCCTGTTCTGGCTCCCTGAGCTCAGACACTCCTCTCAGCTGCGTCCCATACAAAATTTGAAATGGGCTCTTACCTGTACTCCGATTCACTGAATCGTTGTACGCAAATTCTGCCTGTGGTAGGATCTGATCCCAACTGGTGTTATGCTCTACCACCAGGCTTCTCAACAGATATCCCAAGCTTCTGTTGACCACTTCTGTCTGCCCATCTGTCTGCGGATGGTAAGAAGAACTGAATGCTAAGTCAGTCCCCAGCTTCTTCCATAGCGTCCTCCAAAAATGACCTATGAACTTGGTATCCCTGTCCGAGACTATGCTCCTCGGCATTCCATGCAATCGCACGATCTCTTTGAAAAACAAATTTGTGATGTGGGTTGCATCGCTGGTCTTATGACACAGAATAAAATGTTCCATCTTCGAGAACCTGTCCACCACTACAAAAATGGAATCAACCCCTCGCTGTGTTCTCGGCAAACCCAACACAAAGTCCATGCTAATGGCTTCCCATGGTCTCTCGGGTATGGGCAATGGATGATAGAACCCTGTGTTCTGCTTTCGGCCTTTTGCATGTTGACATATCCTGCACCTCTCAACAAATCGTTTAACATCTGCTCGCATGCCCGACCAAAAATATGATTCGCTCAGCTTGGCGAATGTTTTGTCATGCCCAAAATGACCTGCTAAGACCCCGCTGTGCTTCTCCTTTACCAAATTCTCTCTCATAGAGAAATATGGTATGCATAATTGATTTCCTTTGAACAGCAATCCATCTTGGATCAGGTAGTCAATCCACGGAATCCTATCCCTGAGAATTGGGTTCTCGGCTGCCTCGTACGCTTCGCCAAAATCTGCGTCACCTGCATACATATCCTTTAGATTTTCAAAACCCAAGGTTTTGACTCTGAACTCCTACAGCAACAAGCACTTCCTGCTCAAGGCATCAGCCACCTTGTTCGCAGTCCCCGAAATATGCTTGATCACGAATTTACTCTACCCACTTCGCATGCTTTTGATTCAGCTTCTCCTACTGACTCAAGAATTGCAATGCGTGATTATCGCTATATAAAATGAATTCCTTGGGTATCAGGTAGTGCCTCCACTTTTTCAATGCCTATATGATGGCATAGAATTCCTTGTCATACGTGGAGTACTTCAGTTTTGCATCATCCAGCTTCTCGCTGTAATATGCCACAGGTTTGTCATCCTGACTCAGAACCCCTCCAACAACATATCCACTGGCATCACATTTCACCTGGAAGGTCTTCTGAAAATCTGGCAACACTAACACTGGTTTCTCAGTTATCTTTCTCTTCAACAGATTGAAGCTCCTCTCAGCCTCGGCTGTCCACTGGAAAAATTTATGCCGCTTCTTCACAGTGTCCATCATTGCGGCACTGATCCCACTAAAATTTCAAATGAATTTTTTGTAGAAGCTCGCCAAACCATGGAAGCTCCTTACCTCAAAAACATTCCTCGGCGATGGCCAATTCCTGATTACTTCAACCTTCTCAGGATCCATCTTCAACTCATTTGCCGAAATTACAAAACCCAGATATACGAGTTCCGTCTGCATGAAGGAACACTTCTTCAAATTAATCAGCAGCTTCTCCTGCTGTAGCCTTCTCATCACAGTGGCCAAATGCCTCAAGTGTTCAGCCCTGGTTTTACTGAAGATCAGTATATCATCCAGGTACACGACCACAAATTTGCCAATGAATTCCCGTAGGACTTCATTCATCAGCCTCATAAAAGTGCTTGGTGCATTTGTCAAACCAAACGGCATGACCAGCCATTCGTACAAACCCTCGTTTGTCTTGAATGTTGTTTTCCACTCATCTCCCTCTCTCATCCGGATCTGATGATATCCACTCTTGAGATCTATCTTTGAAAAATAGTTTGCCCCACTTAGGCAATCCATCAAGTCGTCCATTCTCGGCAATGGAAACCTGTACCTGATGGTGATCTTGTTTATCGCTCTGGGGTCTGTACACATCCTCCAGCCTCCATCCTTCTTCGGACTCAGTACCATTGGAACGGCACACGGACTTAGACTTTCCCTCACTAGTCCTTTATCTTGCAGATCCTGAACCTTCCTTTTGACTTCCTCATTCTCTTGAGGTGTCAACCTGTACGCTGCCTTGTTCGGAAAACTTGCTCCAGGTATGAGGTCGATATGGTGACTCACACTCCACATCGGTGGCAACGAACGAGGTAGTTCATCCACGATGATGTCAGCAAACTCTCCCAGTAGTTCCTGAATCTCCTCCGGCAAGTCGTCCACTCTTGTGCTTGTCAGGACAATTCTCGGCTTCCTAACAACTAAGAATTGTGGATCCTCATCCTTCTCCAACTCTGTGAGAAGCTCTTTTCCACTCATGAGAAGTATCGTGTTGCTAACTTCTGGCTTCACTTATTTATCCTTCATCGGCAACAACATGTGTGTTTTCCCATCCTTCTCCAAGGTATAGGTGTTCATCCTCCCATCATGAACAACATTTCTGTCAAACTGCCATGGTCTCCCCAATAATACATGACAGACATCCATGGGTATAACGTCACACAGAATTTCATCCCTATAATCTCCCATTTTAAAATTTACCAAGAATTGTTTTGTAACACATACCTGGTGTCCTTTTTGCAGCCATGTCACTTTGTAAGGACATGGGTGTCTGTGCGTCTTCAGCTCTAATTTCTCCACCATCTCGGTCGAAACGAGATTGTCGGTGCTCCCACTGTCCACTATGACCTTGCACTTCCAGCCCTTGGTCTTGCAAGTTGTTCTAAACAGTTAGCATCTCTGAGCTGTGTCCTCCACCTCCTTCTCGGGTTTCAAAAGGACCTTGTGTACCGTCAGCGACTTCCCACTTCCGTTGTCTTCTTCCTCCACGTCACGCCTATGCGCCTCAGCGACGTGAGTTTTTCCTGTGTCCATATTCCTATCTGGATAGTCCACAGCTTTATGACCGTCTTTACCACATGTGAAACATGTGATCATTCCTCCTCGGCCTCTTCCTCGACCTCGGGTACGAGGAAATGTGTTGGTGTCAGCATATCCTCCTTGCTGATCATCTTGCTGCCTTCTCGGCTCAGCAATTTGTTGTCTCTGCTGTGAGGTTCCACCTCTTTCAGCTTTTCCCTGAGGCTTCTTCCACTCCTCCTTGGGCTTTTGAGCTCTCTCTTGGGCAAATTCTTTGCCTCTGGGTTGGCTTCTACCTCGCCCTCGCTGTCCCTGCTTGCGGCTCAGCTTTTATTCAGATTTCAAAGCCATCTGGTACGCATCCTCAACTGTGCGGATGGTGACCATGCTCAATTCATCCTAAATGTCATACCTAATACCATTCAGGTATCTGGCCACCTTTTCGTCATCACTCTCCCGATGACCAGCTCGAATGTTGAGCCTGTAGAACTCCTCTGTGTATTCCTTCACTGTCATCATCTTCTGTCTCAGGTTTTGCATGCGCTTGAACAGAGTGATCTGATAGTCCCTCGGAATGAACTTCGCCTTCATCTTGGCGATCATTCGATCCCAGCTTTTGATCTTTTGTTTTCTCTTGGAACGCCTGTCTGCCTGTAGCTCGTCCCACCATAAGGCTGCATGCCCCTTCAGCTTGGTGACAGCATGTCTCACCTTCTTGTCCTCTTCGATGTCTTCGTAGTCGAAGTAGGTGTCGATTGCTCGGATCCAATCTAGCAACTCCTCAGCGTTTAGACTTCCCTCATAGACGGGAATGTCCATTTTTGTCTTCAAGCTCATCCTGGAGATAGCCCTGATTAACCTCTCTGTTGAGGCATCCTCTGCTGAGACCTCCCCTTCATCATGTCCAGCTTCCTCCTCAACCTCAGAGTCGTTGAACTCCACTGCACCAGCTCCGCACCTCTATGCAGTTTCCATCTCCTCCATCCGTGCTCGGAGATCTCGCATTTCTCGTTCCATCTCAGCATTACCTGCCGGCCTACCCCTTCTTCCAGCATCCCTGTCCTCACGATCAGCTGACTACCTCTCTCTTCTGGGCGGCATGGTGTCTCTGCTTCTCTCTGCTACCTGAACAAAGAGAACCCTCTTTTCGGGCTCTGATACCACTCTGACTGCAACCTGCCCCTCGGCGGACAGTCGCTCCACCAGGACCTTCTCTTTACACTGGCCCGAAGAGTCCAAGCTCTTCCAACTCCCCTCGGGAGTCTTCGTCACCCACAGGATACTTCCTTGGCGGTGGTTACTTCACAAATTGGGAATTCGGCGTTCGCGCTATCGCGGACCCTGGGCGCACAATTCACATGCCACTCAAATTTCCGAACCCCGAGTGCCGATGGTCCACGGTCAATGCTTCGGATATCGGGCTTTACCCTATCGGAATATCGCGGCCCGCGATGTCAATGCTTCGCGCTTTCAAATCCCGAGTGTCGAGGTGTCGATTTCCTCGACGTGAAGCCACCTGGACTCCACTCACTCCCGGGCCCCACAATGCCATGTTAATCTCAGGATTTCGTGGATCGCGGATCCATGACACCAAGTTCCTTGCTGTTGGAAACCTCGAATGTCGAAACTCCGATATTCTGGATTCGTGCCACCTGTCCCTCCGACAGTCAACGGCTCCGATCAAATCGGGGGATCGCAATTCGCGATTTCGACGTGCATGTGACTCTTGCACTCGCCAACCCTGATTCACCGATATACGATGGCAAATGGATTCCTCCGTGTGCCTGCGAGTTAACTCCCTCGCAACTTCTCTGCGATCTGACGGTCTGCGGGATTTCACGACTCTTCACGATGATTTAAAGTCGTCGATTCTCTCCTCTTGAAGAGTTTCTCCGCTTCACCACCTTCATCCAGTGCAACTGAAACAAAAGTGTTGTCCCTCCTGAGCTTAATTTCCTCCGACTCCTTTAGAGACTTCAAGCGCGATGTCTGCACTTCACCTTCAACAACTCTCCAAGTGTTGAAGTCTTTCCAGGTTCTGCGCTTCCACAGTTACAGCAACCCGGCCTTCCTTTTCTCGAGCACCTACTACTGAGACCTCAATTCGACCTGAACTTCACCTGCATGGTTCGAATAACTCAACTCAACTCTGGGCGAACGAGAACCAAAAGTTCAATGACTTAGCCTCCTCAACGCACTCTATGCAGAGGAATTCAACTGCACTCTATGCAGGAATCTCCTGGCCTAAACAAAGAAACAATTGGAACTCTATCTCCTCATTCTCTCAGGTTTCGAACCTGATATGCAATCACATACGCAGCATATAGAAGATAAGAATAGAAAGAAGCAAACATGCAAAGGCACAATATCAACAACATGCAGAGATCAAATACATCCATGGAATTGAATCAAGCTCTTCCTATTAATTCAATATCTGTACATGGAGTTTCTTCACAAGCTCTCTGCTCTGCTCTCTCCTTGCTCCTGTATGAATGAGAATGATAATGATACAATGTTACAAAGGAGGGTGTCTATATTTCGTTTTCCCTCTCGAAAGCTAAAACTGTCTAATCTACAGTTAATTCCTATCTACCGGCATTAAACTATTAAATGCCTTCCTATCTATAATATATTACAAGTGCGCTCGGATTTAAATGCCTTCATTTAAATGGCGGCGCAACAATCTTTTCAAAGTATTTCAAAAAACTATATGCTGGCACTGTCCAGCTGTATGTTCTTTCCTCCATGCGCTGGCTCGCTTGATGAAGTCGTAGATGCTCCTGCAGTACATTTGAACTTTAGATTTGCCCAAAAATATATCTTTAGTTGTTTTGATGACTCATTATGTTAGCAATTGAATTGGAAGTTTCCAATTTTTACTTGATGGGTAGTTGAAATCCATCATTTTCCTGTATGCAATACCTAATTTTTGATGACTCATTATGTTAGCAACTCAATCGGAAGTTTTCAATTTTCACTTGATGGGTAGTTGAAAGCCATCATATTCTTTTATGCAATACCTAATTCAGTGTACTTCTCATATGAAGGAGGATTTGAGAATATTACTCTGCCAAAGTAAATAAAAATCATCTATGAGGATATCCACAATAGTTTTTCTTCTCAAGACTTAAGTGATTCCTTGAAATTTGTCCTCATTTTCCCTGGCTTTGAATAGATCTCTTTTGTAATTTTCAAATGTTAGAAATCTTCCTTTATTATTCCATGCTGAAGGAAATCCCATTTTTACCAAGTTTTGGAACTTATCGATAAAAAATCCAACATTTCTTTTAACCATTATACATTTATTTGTTGCATGTTGTATCAAACTTATTTTTGTGAAAATATTCTTTGTGTCCATTAACATTGTAGTTTTGTCCTTTATCCCTTTATTCTTTAATGCTTCTTTTGAGTTAGAATTGAGAAAATTGATGATTCTCGTAGAAACTTGAGGTTTGGTTCCCAATTCTTGGAATGTTTGTTGTATAGCTCGATCTACTTCATTTATTAGAGAAACTTCTTCTTCAATTATCTTGAAGTAGTCCCAAACTTTGTTGATATCATTAATGATATGATCCCAAATAATGATTTGATTTTAAAACCTTTGTAAAAAAAAATGTGTTTTTTTTAGTCAAAAAGGGTGTTTTTCATTAAAAAGTTTGGTTTTTTTTTATAGAAAAATGTTTTTTTTTTCTTTCTAAAATTGTATTTTTTTTTATTTCAAAAAAGTTAAATCTACATGAATAGAGTCCGAGACTCTAAAGGAAGATTTCATGATGTAATAAGAGTCACTCAAGTTACTAATACAATGGTAGGAAAATCAATAAAAGGAGGTGTTACCACCTAAACTATCACCCTTGATAACATAGGGGTTCCCTGGGGCAACAAGGACATGAAGTGCACCATTGTCACCTTAGTACATGTTCCACTTCACTTTAGGCCATCACCTAGAATCCAGAGGCGGTATCCCAAATAATGAAAGTAAACCTATTTAAGTGAAACAAAACCATGTGATCATATGATTTACTTTAATGAATCCACAAAATATATAACAAGACAATGCATTAGGATTCCAATCAATGATTACAATTCTCTAAAGATATTCAACTAGAAACAATTGCATCAATCACGTTTATATCCACTTCAAAGAAAGTTTATGAGCTAATGGATGTGTGTTCCAAATATGATATCTAAGATAAACAACATTAACAACTTCATATTGCATTTAAATATAAAAAAAATGGTAAATATATATTCAATAATAACCCAACAATTGTTAGAGACAAGTTCTAAATATACATAAACATTAATTAAGCAAGAACTTGTAAAATGGGTGGTGAATCCACATATGGTACCAAAAGTAACCAGTTGGAATTCACCAAATAAAACCTCTAAGAAAATGATAAGAACTTATTAGCACATTAGAGATTAACTTATTTTAGGTTTCTATGATGGGAGTAGTTTATAGAATTGCTTAGAAAGTCCACAGTCATCCTTTTAATTTTTTCAATGTTTCAGATCACCAGATGGATCCATCGTTAGGACATTAGATATTATTACACCATTATATATGTAAGACAAGCTTTATAAACAATGTAGTCATGAAATAGATGATAGGAATGAGAAATAAAACACCTTGAAGCACCAAACCTTAGCCTTAGGGTTTCATCAAACCTGATTTTTTAATGCTGCAATTTAATTTCTATATTTGAGAATCACCTTAAATCAAACCAAAGAACATTATCTAACACCTTAAAGCTTAATCCAATAGGGCTGATTTTCCTCCTTAGCATTAGAGATAAACAATTAAGAATAAACCATAGGAATAATATGTCCATGAAATGAAATAATCTATTAATTTTACACTAGGCAATAAGTGAAATATAAATAAATGATTTTCTTCCATTCTCACTATTATATTTACTATTTAACAACAAAAAATAGAACATTTTTATTTTTCGGGTTTTTTTGGTTGGTTGTTGGATATAGGACTAGTGCCTTTTTAAATCCAATTAGGGCTTATGGGGTCAAGAAGTATGCCCATGTAATAATTGGTCACTTCTATCTTATGGACTAGGGTAAGATATTAGAACAATGAAGGAAGAATAATCTCTAACCTAATCAATATAAGCTAAGAGGACCAAGGCCCTACAAGAAGGGATTCCTCGAAGGAAAAAACCTTCACAAACAAGATCAGTTATAACTTGAATAAAATGCTTAAAAAACCTTTCCAAGTAACCAAGAAGAAAAAAAAATCAATGGATTAAGTACTTACCCAACTTAACAAGAGAAAAAGGAAGGAACAAACCCTATAGCATCTCCTCTCCAAGTAGTTAAGTAACTCCTCAAATGGATTGATCTTGAAAGCTAGTAGAAGACTTGATTCACCCTAACAAATCTTTAATGCACCAAGAAGATAACCAAGAAAGAGAAAGATCTAAGAATTGACACCAAAACCTCAAAAGGAAGATTTTCTATTAATTTTAGTCACAAATGAGGCTTTTACATCCTTCTCATTATACAAGAGGCTTCTACATCCTTCTCATTATTTATTAATTGTTTTCACTAAAATTGTCCTAGGAGACTAACAAAGAAGAGTTTTCATCCATGCAAAGAAGGAGACTAAGTAAATACATAACCAATTGATTCCACATTTACATAAAACCCTTATGAGAGAAGAACATCCCACAAAGAATAGGGCTGATTTTCTCTCCTAGCCCAATTTTCCAAGGAAAGAGTGTTGTGGAGGCCTCAAAACATGGTGAAGTAGCCTCCCAAGTGAGAAAAGCTCCAACATTCCTCTCCTATAAGTGGAACAATCTCATGAAAATGTGGAGAAGGTCCTCAAAAGTGGATGACCTCCTCATAATGTGCTCAAGGAATCCTCAAAAGGAGTCTCCATGGTATGACCAAGCCCTAAAATTAAGAAAGGGTGCTCCACAAGGCAAGGAAAATGAATGTCTAAGTAAAATCATCACCAAAAACACCAACATGGTTATCATAAACCCCACACGTGTGGGTCAACCCTTAAATGTTGTGAAAGAAACCTCCAAAAGTGGTGAAAGAAGAAAAGTGCTCGAGGATCTCCAATGTAGAATGTGTATAGGATGCCCCCATGTGAAAAAGTACCCCAAATGTTCCTCGAAGGATCTAACCAATGCCTTTGAATATGTGTACTACCTAGTGAACGATGACACTGACTTATAAGATGTGAAACTGAGTGACCATATGCATAATCATTTCTGATAATAGATGGCCAAAGTGTGATGAATACATAATAGAGGGATCCATTATTAGGAATAGAATAAGTATTTTATACATAGGTGTGATAACCTTTACAAAGAGAAACATTTTTACATCATATACAAAGGGGTAAGAGAGACTATGCATCTCTCGTAGATCATGTGTCCTAGTAGATCCACCCTAAGATGGTTGCATACCTATCCCATATCATAAATGACCAACATGATGAGGGTTACCAACATCAAGGGGAAGTTGATCATAGCCATAAAAGAAAAATCCCATCTTGAAATGGGGAATAAAATGATGGGCCATGACTGACCACATGGGGTTTGGAGATACCACATAAGCCTCGTACCAATACATAGAACATCTAAGTATGGTCCAATACAATATGAGTGCAAATACATCCACACTTTTGTCTTATCATGGTACAACAAGGAACATCATATACCCATATCATGGTCCACATCAAGTGAAATAATATAGTGTACATTGAGGTGAATCTGAGGTGTAACAACTAGCTCAAACTTGGGAACATGTACTTCTCATCTCAAGAGTGCATGAGAACTCCAAGATCTAGAAAACCATAGTCTCAAACATTCTCAACCAATGGATGTCAAATATAGGGGAGGGTGAAGACACATTTTCCTTTTCGCTTACCTAAAAGAGAGATAAATCTATGCATAAATGAAATATATCCAAGGACGTGTTAGTAGCACCACATCTCAGAGAAAAATATGTACATGTAAGAAACATTTAATTTTTTTTTCTAAAACAAAAAGGAAATGCAAAAATCAATAAAATGAAACACACAAGTTAATCTCATTCTCATGTTAAAGATATTACTCATTCTAACCTATTCTAACATAACAAACATAACATGCTAAGTAAAATCATAAATCCAATGCAACCATTTAATGAGTTCATAAATACTGTGAAACTTACCTTTATGCTTCGCCAAAAACCAAAATAATGAAACATTAAGGATCAACTAAGAACATGCCAACATCGCCTTTACCTTTCCCTGGCCAAAATTTGAAGTAGGATCATGATTGTGTGAGAGAAGAATGAAGGCATGCAAAGGTTTACCTGTATTTTTGCGTGATTTTTCAATCTTGAGGTGGATAGTGCTGATGTAGTCATATTCCTTGAATGGGAATAGGAAAAACCATCATTGTTACTCATCAAACCATCAAGCAAGGGAGGATCCAAGGTTACATCCAATATAAACCTACAAGAAGATTGTTACCTCTCCTTATTGTTCTCAATCATATATATAGATGAAACATAAGAAAACCCATTAGACTTGAAAAATTTGTAAATTCTTGACTAATGGTTGGATGCACCTATGTGTAAAGATGAAATTTCTTGTAATAATCCTAAGGTTGAGCATGTTGATATCTACCAAAAATTACATCTTCAAAACCGTTATTGCTATATGTGTTTTCCTAAATATGAAAGTCACAAGTCGGGGATTTCTATGGCTGAAACACTTATGTTGTCATTTGGCCATGAAAACTCCCTTCATGTACTTGTAAATAAACCTTTTTTGTGGGAAAACACGACTACGCATGCATCATGAAGTAGGATTCACATTCCCTGATTGTTTTTGTCTCTCCACAAGACCAAAACTCTACAATTTCATCTTCATAACCATCATCATATATATCATAAATGGGATCCCCATCAAAATAAAAGAAACTTGTATCCCATTTTTGCAATTCAATGTGGAGAAGAGCATCAATATTCTCAATCACTTTGTCTTCATGCTTTTCATCAAATAAGGGAATCTCTATTATATACTCCTTTTCCAAGTTACTAAAAGAGGTATCATAAAACTCAAAAGGAGTATAGTATATCAAACCATGGATTCCATGTGGCAGAGAAGTGACATATGTTTGGATGCTCGTGTCATTAATTCTTTCTTCATATACCTTCCCTTCAAAGGTCTCTTGATTTCCAATGGAAGCATGAGAAGACTCTTTATCTTCATTTTCTTCTTAAGTAGTTGCAACAAAATATTTAATGGACTAATCATCTTCAAGAGAACAATAAGGCACTTCTTTAGGATTTTATTCAACATGATCTTCTCTATTAATCACATCATAAAATTCCTTGACATTTTCAACATGGAATATATGTTCCTCATACTTTTCCAATTATAAAATGTTCTGTAACAAAGTCTCATGGGAGGGAGGAGAGGGATGATCCTATTCATGCAAATCATCATCAAGCTTTAGCAATGAAGGCTCACCATATTTTTCTTCAACATAATCACCCAAGAAAAAGTATGCATCTTTTCTTTCCTTTATTTCCACATGAAAATCACTTGAGGGGTTATCATCATATTCCATCATTAGGTCATTGATATTTTCCCCTATTTCATATTATATATTGAGAAATATATAATCATCTTCAACTTCTTCATAACCATAGATCCAACACCTTTGGAACACTTCCATTAACTGTGGAAAACATTTTATCTCTTTAGTATTGAAATTGCAATACTAGTCCCATACATCTCCCCCTGTAAGGAGTATGAAATTTTTTTCATCAATATATCTTCATAGAGAATGTTAGTATCTACAACATATTTCATAAAATACTCAAGGTGATCTGAAGCCAACCAAGTATCTCCATCAAACTTTGGGACATGGGTAAACACACTAACATAGAGTATAGGTGGACATCTTGGAACACATCATAAATCAAGACGAACAAATACATTAGAAAAATATTCTTTCTTGTTAGAAAACATACCTTAAATGTACATAGTGATGATTCATTAACATTATAGAATTCCATACCAATCATACAAGTACCGAAAATGTGGAGTTTCCAATATACATTCAAATGTAAAACTTGATTTACCTTTTCAAACTTTCTTTATGGGAATTGCCTCTTGCGATGTACCTCTTCATTATATTTTATTTGAGGGGAGTCACCAAATGAGACAATCAAGGTTATAATTCAAATCAATTTCATCAAAATATACTTACAAGAATAAACCCAAAACAAATCCAGACATGGATCCTATGCAATGGCTCAAAAATGTTACATCGAATGCTTATAAAGTCTTCCCTGGAAACATGTTCACAAGATCAACCCTAGTAATGACACCAAAAGTATTACCACCTACTCTAACACCCTTGCTAAAACAAGGTATACATAGGGAAACAAGAATGGGAAGTGCACCACTATCACCTCAGTACATGTTCCCCTACACTTTAGGCCATCACCTAGAGGCCACAGGGGGGTATCCCAAATAATGAAAGTAAATATTTTTAAGTGAAACAAAACCATGCAATCATATGATTTAATTTAATGAATACACAAAATATATAACAAGACAATGCATTAGAATTCCAATCAATGATTACAATGCTCTAAAGATACTCAACTAGAAACAATTGCATGAATCACTTTTATATCGACTTCAAAGAAAGGCTAGGAGCTAGTGGATATTCGACAACATAGGTATTCCAACAGAGGATGAACACCTTCAGTAACCACTCATAAAACTAGATCAAATATCAACACATCGATGTTTTGACGTGGTAAAACCCCTACGGGGAAACATCCACGGCCCCAACCAACGCGACCACTTGGAGCAATTTATTAATGCAAAAGAAAAATATTACAGAGATATTTTACAAGAGATTTTCTCACAATCGATCATCGTAAAATGACCCTCCATGCTCTTTAAATAGAGATCATGGACCAATCGGTTGTTAAGCCACAGATCAATGGCCATTACGATCAAGAAGAATATGAACCGTTGGATCACTCTATGTCGAGAACATATCGTTACCATCGAATTTCCTAACTACAAATGCATACTAATGCATAATAAAGAAACACACTTTTACCTCACAACACATTAGACCAAGTAGATCTTAACTAACTCCTAAGTGTCTAAATATCCTAACATCCCCCCTTAAGAACAAATTGGGATAGGATTGAAGGATTTACAATAGTGACACAATAGGAAAAGGAAGAAGGAATTAGAGCCTATCCCCCCTTGATGACAGCTTCCTGAACTCCTAACATAGATCGAATTTTGGAAAACTTCACTTCTATAAGCGACTTTGTGAAAATGTCTACAACTTGATCTTCTGTAGGGAAAAAGAGCACATCAATAACTTGATCATGAATGATCTTTTTGATGAAGTGCATGTGTAGCTCGATGTGTTTGTTGCATTGATGTTGAACTGGGTCTTTGGCGAGCTTGATGGTACTCTGATTGTCACACCAAAGTTTGGTCGGATGTTGCTGCTAGAATCCAAACTCTAAAAGAATCTGTCGAAGCCATAAGGCTTCCTAACTTGCATTTATCGTTTCTCGGTACTATGCTTATGCTGAAGAAAGTGCAATAGCCTGTTGTTTCTTACAGGACCAAGTGATAGGTCCTAAACCAAGGATGAAAACATAACCTGCAGTAGACTTCCAATCATCAGGGTCGCCGACACAATATAAATCAGTGAAAACAATAAATAAAGGAGTCCCCTCTGAATTGTAATGTATCTCGAACTAAACAGTACCACAAACATAGCGAAGTATCCTTTTAGCTTCTTTCCAATGGATTCCATGGGGCGTTTTCATATAATAGGAAACAATACCAACAACAAAGGAAAGGTTAGGACAGGTATGAGTCAAGTATAAGAGGATACCAACTAACTGACGGTATAAGGTGGAATAAACTTTGGGAGAAGTACATGTGGCAGCAAGATTGACACCAGACTAGAAGGGAGAAGGGGATGGTTTACAATCATCCATGTGAAAGCAATGAAGAAGGTCGCAAGAATACATAGATTGGGAAAGAAAAATTCCTTCATTGGTTTGTAAAACTTGGAGGCCAAGGAAATAGTGCAAAAAGCCTAAGTCTGTCATTTCAAATTTCTTCTTAAGGTTGGTTTTCACATGGTTCAAATTTTTTGAGTCACTACTTGTTGTCCCTTGACCAAGTTTTGGAGACACTTGGCCATGTTTGACCACTTTTTGGGACTTCGATAGGCTGGTCGAAGACGGAGCGCCAGGCGAAGCGGAGATCACCAGATCTCGCCCACCTTTGCGGGATTTTTGGGTTTAGGGTTTATGTAACAGGTATGGGATGTCGGACCATGGGTTTACCCATGTTTAGGCCCTTTTGTAATGTCTAAATAAGCATCTAAGTGATGTGAGAAGTAGTTACTAGATCTACGTGGTCTTTGTGCAAGACCTAGTATGCTGAGGGCTAGTGCGAATAGTTGTGAATGCTTTGTGCATACTATGTGTTAAGACTTGCAGAGCTAAGTGCAAGTGATTGTAAGAGGCTTTGTGTTGTGACCTAAATCCGAGAAGGAGGATCTGGTGAGGTGTGTGCATATCTCCAGTCCTATGCGGAGTAGTATTTGTGGCTCTGTGCATGAAAGAAGGTTGGAAGGAGATAATAAAGAAGAAGAAGAGTTGGTGGACATAGCCCCACACTAGGGTGAACCATGTACATCCTGTGTTATGGTTTCTTTGTGCTGTATAGTTGATATATTATTGATGTAATTTATGCTTAGTGTTGTAGTCTTTATGTTAGATGCATCTGATATAGTAGCTTAGTGCTTATGATGTGAATGAATGTTAGATCTTCTTTTATGCTATGTGTTGAATGGATAAATGTGTTAGCTCTAGGTGAATACTGTGTTGTTCTGTAATTAAGGTTTTGACCTGTGATGTCAATAAGGGTTAAATACTAATGAATGTTAACTATTGAAGTGCTCTGTTAAGTACTGTGATCACATATCTGTGTCCCAGCCAGGTTGTAGACACTTGATTCCTACAACCACCCTTGCCTCTACCTCGGGTGAGACTTCATCTGCTTCGCAGGTGTTGCTGAAAGGCTGGTAGTTAGGGTTTTGTTGGTGCATTGTTGAAGCGTTGAACCTCGGGTATTCTCATGTGCCAACAAATGGTTCTGTTGCTGGGACCTGAAACTGTGATTGCAGGGAACTGAAGAAAAGAAGAAAGCTATGTGCATAGATCTGTTGCTCTAGTGGGTAGTATTCTACTTGACTTGTGAAGCTCTGTGCTAAGAAGAGAAGTCCAATCTGAAGAAAAGAGGTAAGATCTTAAATCTTTGTGCTCTGATAAAGGTAAGATAAGTGGAAATTTTTGTTTTGAAGGAATGGATCTAGGTATGCTTGATAGATTTTTTCCTAGTCTAAAAACTAGGGCACAACTAGAATAAAGAAGATTTGATATGAATAGATCTCATAGAAAAAGTGAAAGATATGTTATTCCTATGCATAGAAAGGATTTTTGGACTAACAAGTGCATGCAAGATCCTAGAAAGAATTTTTTGCAGGTTCATCACTTTGATCCCAGTGTGCAGTACAGGAAGGGTTGGGGATCATTTAAAAGAAAGAGAGGATTAACTCTTTGTTATAGTTGCAGGAGACCAGGACATCTTGCTAAGGAATTCCCTAGTAGAGGTCCTAGTTGTCCTTGTTGTAAATCTTTGGGCCATGATGTTTTAGACTGCCCTAGAATGATTGCTAAAGTTGAAAAGATGAATATAAGACAAGAGAGCCATGAAAAAGGTCAAGAGGCTAAGGGTATGATAGAACCCTAGAAAGAATCAGAGACTCTATTATTGCAAATGAAAGAAACCCTGAATGATCACAGATACATTAGCTTACCAGAGATCTTAAAAGAGAAGGAGTGCATAGAAACAAGAATAAGAGACTTCGATATAGACTGTGTTTTGGATGAGGAAACATAGGTGAATATCATGATAGAACATACTTGGGAAATTCTGGGAAATCCTGCTATGGTTCCTTCATTGGGAGGAATAGGATTATTTAAAGGAAAGATTATAACCCTATGTGGAAGACTTACCCATGTACCTATGAGTTCTCATGGAACGTCGAGAGAAGAAGAATTCGAGTTCATTAAGTTTGTTGAAAACAACACCCCATTTACTCTTTTGCTAGGAAAACCTTGGATTGAGAAAGATTAGATCTGAAGGAAAGAAGAAGAGGAAGCTCTAGAACAGAAAAATCAAGAACTAAGAGATTTCATGGCTAGGAGAATAACGCACTTACTAGAAGAACAGGAGGACAAGTTGAAGCAACTGAGGACCATAGAATTAGATGTCGAAGTTGAGAAAACACATGAAAGTTTGAAAAACATGTCCATACAATAGACACGAGCACCTAACCCTGAAATAATAAGAGAAGAGGTATTCCACTCAGACCCTTTGAAAGACCCTCAACAATGCGAAGTTACTATGCTAAGAGAAGATAAGAATCAAAATGGAAAAGGGAACCCAGTGACTCAAATCATAGGAAAGAAAGATAGAAAGCTCAGTAAGAAGAAAGAAAAGTTAGAAAAATTGCAGGAAGTCCCAAAGAAGACTTCCCAGAAACAAGGATTACAGAACTTGAACTTCGCCAGAATAGCAGAACAACGCAGATTGGCACTTCGCCACGGCGAAGCAATATGACCATTGGAGGCATCTTGACCATTAGACCAACACTCCAAAATGGCTAGAATTGCAGTTATTGCTGGAGTCATCACCATTGGACTGTTGGGACCATGCCATAACGGATGGAATTGTGTTGATCGAGGCATTCATGCCCATTGGCAGAATCCGTTATGATGTTATCTATTTAACCCATTGAATGTATTATCGGGAACACTTTTGCCAACAATGATTATTTGATCCTACAGAGAGCTGACTATTATTGTGGTGTGCTTATTAAGACATCGCCACTCGTTCTGTTACATTGAGTGTTTGTGCACCGACCTAATATATCTGATCTCGAGCGTGTATGTCTGGTGACTTTTGCATAGTAGAAAAATCCATCGAAGATATCCTCATAGACCTCATGGATGAGAAGGTCATGTCCACAGTAGCACATGCTACATCAACAAGAGGAGTGCAAGCATCCCCATCGATTGCATGTTGATCTGGGCCCTATAGAACTGCGACAGAGAAACAGAGCAAGCATCGCGATGACTTGGCAAACAAAAAACTCATCCCATCAATCCTGCCTGACTATATCCTGCCTCTGGCTGGCGCAGTTAGTTGTGACAATGTCCCGAGGGACTTCGACTACACATTGATCACCGCATACCTCTTGAAGAGGATACACGCAGTGGGACCACAGTTGGGACAGATTCTAGCATTGAAGATCAGTGACTTCAACTTGCAAGATCGCAAGAACCATGGAATGCTCACACCACAAAAGTATTTTACCAAGACAATAGGGAAGAAGTAGAAGATAATCCCCTAGCCATGGACTATGGACATCGCAAGATCAACCATCCTCAATGTGATGAAGATACCACACTTCGGCAGAAATCAATAGGTTAACACAGGCATTGAACTCCTCTTGTCTTTCTTCCATGGTGGTTACCTATGGTTGGATAGGCGCATCACTATTGATCCAGTGCAAATCCACCGGATCACTGGATTAAGCATGTAAGGGCCGAACCCACAGGAGTTTTACCTAGGGAAGGTTGCAGATGGTGCCCCGATGCAGTGAATCAAAGACACCTACGACGATGTGGAGAAGGGGAAGTGGGGATACAAGGTAGCCTCCATCTAGAATGTCACAGTGTGCCTAGCCTACCAATTGATCATTGGTAAGCTCGTCAGGAAGAACAGGCCAACACAGGTCACGGGGTTTGTCGTCGACCTCGCAGGAAAATGAGTTGAAGGGTTGCAAATGAATTGGGTGATCTACCTCGTCAACCAGTTAGAGAAAGGTTGTCGCGAAGCTCAGGATCAGGGCTACAAGTTCCATTTCAGTTAGTTGTTGATTCTCATTGCCTTCATTGCTTAGGAGATGCCAGAAGGAGCGACCTTCCCTGAAATTGAGCCGTCTGAACCACTAGTTGCGAAGTTTTCTCTGCTCTGGTATTCGAGTGACATGGAAAAGAAATGTCATTAAAATGTGGTGTTCCACACCTATTATCTACAACTAAAGAGGGCCATTGAATCCTTCCCTCGCATGATGTCGAACACCCTTCATAGGTTCATTCCAATAGCGAAGTTCTGCGTAGACAGGCACTTCATCTATATCATTGCGGGTGGAGACGAACACAAAGAAGAGCTCCATTCCTATTACAAACTCACTGAGGAAGATATGGAGGAAATAACTAAGGAATGGCCTGCAAAATTCCTCATACTAGTATAATAGACAGAACTCTCCGACCCTGACCTCATCGAAAGTCCTGTAGTCACTTGCGAAGAGTATGATGCATCCAGCAGCAACAAGAAGAAAAAGAAGGAAGAGGTACAAGAACTAAACATCACATCAGAGGATATTGCATCAAATTAACCTGAAGGGGGAGGAGGTGATGAAGTAGACAAAGAAGAGGATGAAGGGGAAGAAAACAAGAAGAAACAAGGCACAGTAACACTGCCTAAAGATCCCCTAACAGAGACAGAGACATCCAACAAAAGAAAGCTTTCTCCAAAGAAACCATCAGTGTGGAAGAAGTCATGAGCCACTAAAACTTCATTTCAGACTGTACTCACGGTGGATGACATTGACCTCATCATTTTCGTTGTATCAGATACCTCGGAGGGCATTTTATAGCACAACGAAGCAAAGCAAGAGACCATGTACGACAGGATTGAAGAAGAGTTGAAAGGGATAAAACAGTCTCTTTATTCGATCTGTGTAGTGTCTACTACGCCACCATAAGAAGGAACAGAGTTGGGAGATGAACCTTCCCAGCTACGCAGAATAGCAGATGCGACAGAAGCTCGCCTTCATCATGTCTAGGAGGAAAAATAACAGGCCACAGAGGCATTGAAGAAAGAAAAAGAGGAATCCATAGAGCAACGTCGGGTTGTGCAACAAGAAAAACATGACCTCCGGGAAAAATTTGTAGAGGATAGAGCACAGATCCAGAAGGAGAAAGAAAAACTGCTCACGGAGAAGATGGGAGTTAAAGAAGTAGTCACCAATAAACTTTTCTCTATGATGGGCTTAGAACAGATGGAAGAAGAAACAACTGAGAGCCAGGTGGGGAATCTCGTTGCAGCCATTAAGCAGCTACAAGCAAGAATCGTAGAACTAGAATTGCAAGAAGTACCAAGCACTCCACAGGAAGTGCGAGATTAGACGGAAGAAACTGCCAGGAGCGCAATTGAGTGAATCAAGGCATTGGCCTTAGAATGTAAACAACTCAGCAGTCGAACTATGCATACCTATGAGTGCCTTGCAGAGGACCCTGAACTAATGACATTGAAGTCAAAGCTCCAAGAAGAGAAGCAACAAGAAGCAACAGTGCAAGCACAGTTGAAGCCGCTATCAACAGTCGAGAGGATGAAAAGGTCCCAGGAACACCGGATGGTTCAACAACAGTTCCATGCCATCCAGAGTAAAGTCATGGAAGTGACCCAGAGGCTCCAGCCACTGTAGGATCAAGCTTGCACACTTTTTGAGGATATTTAAGGACAAGGTGCACAGCTAGAATAAGTGGTCACCACTGTGGAACAACGCTTGGAAGGACATGTGACAAAGAAACTTATTTAGGAGTTCACTGAGCAGGAGGCTCTGGTGAAGCATTAGGTCGAAGCGGATCGATCTAAGCTCGAGGCCTTTGAGGCAGAGTTACTGAGATTAGAGTGACTCAGGACGAGTCACATGTGAGTGTTGGGGGACTGTTGGCCCTTGACCAAGTTTTTGAGAACCTTGGTCATGTTTGACCACTTATTGGGACTTCAACAGGCTGGTCGAAGACGGAGCGCTAGGCAAAGCAGAGATCACGGGATCTTGCCCCCCTTTGCGTGATTTTTGGGTTTAGGGTTTATGTAATGGGTATGGGATGTCGGCCCATGGTTTTACCCATGTTTAGGCCTTTTTGTAATGTATAAATAAGCAACTAGGTGATGTGAGAAGTAGTTACTAGATCTACGTGGGATTTGTACAAGACCTAGTAGGCTGAGGGCCACTGCAAATAGTTGTGAATGCTTTGTGCATATTGTGTGTTAATACTTGTAGAGCTAAGTGAAAGTGATTGTAAGATGCTTTCTATTGTGACCTAACTCGAGGAAGGAGGATCTGGCGAGGTGCGCGCAGATCTCCAGTCCTATGCGGATTAGGATTTGTGGTTATGTGCATGAAAGAAGGTTGGAAGGAGATAATAAAGAATAAGAAGAGTTAGTGGATGTAGCCCCACACTGGGGTGAACCATGTACATCCTGTGTTATGGTTTCTTTGTGCTATATAGTTGATATGTTATTGATGTGATTTATGCTTAGTGTTGTAATCTTTATGTTATATGCATCTAATATAGTAGCTTAGTGCTTATGATGTGAATGAATGTTATATCTTCTTTGATGCTATGTGATGAATGGATAAATGTGTTAGATCTGGGTGAATATTGCGTTGTTATTTAATTAGGGTTTTGACCTGCAATGTGAATAAGGGTTAAATACTAATGAATGTTAACTGCTAAAGTACTATGTTAAGTACCGTGATCACAAATCTGTGTCCCAACCAGGTTTTATACACTTGAGTCCTGCAACAACCCCTGCCTCTACCTCGGGTGAGACTTCATCTACTTCGCAGGTGTTTTCGAAAGGGTCAGTAGTTAGGGTTTTGTTGGTGCGTTGTTGAAGTGTTGAACCCTGGGTCTGCCTGTGTGCCAACATTACCAATAAGGATAAGGTCATCAACATAAAGGAAAATGATTAGGAGATGGATTCCTACTTTCTTGGTATAGACATTAGGATCAAATGACATCTAGAGAATCCAGTGGCGATAAGAAAGTTATCCATTTTGGCATATCAAGCTCGAGGATCTTGCTTAAGACCATAAAGACATTTCTTAATGCGACAAACAAGCCTAGAATAATTCTGGACATAGCCAAGAGGTTGTTCCATGTAGATTTCTTATTGTAAATATCCATGCAAGAAGGAAGATTTAACATCCATCTCATGGACCTCACATTTATGTGAGGCGGCAAGGGAAAGAACAAGGTGAATGGAATTCATTTTGGCTACAAGGGAAAAGGTTTCATTATAGTTAATTCCTTCAACTTGGGAAAATACTTTGGCAACTAATCGAGCCTTGTGTCTTTAAACACTTCCATCTGATGCATACTTAGTTATGTAGACCCATTTACATCGAACAAGTTTTCTTCCCTTTGGAAGAGGTATAAGATCCCAAGTATAGTTTTTCATTAAAGAAAAATACTCTTTGTTCATTGTTGTATCCCAATGTGGATGGCCTGAAGCTTCTACAAATGTCTCTGGATCATGAGTCTCTAAAAATTGAACCAAAAGAGAATATGCTTGATGGAACTATGAATGTATCTGATGTTGATCTAAAGGATCATCAACAAGATTACCAGTTTCTTCTTGTGTTGAATGGACCCATCTAGGAAGCGGTGGAGTAGGAGTTAGTGTTGGTTCAGGTTCAAAGGACTCATTTGGAGGAAGGTGAGTAGGTGGAGGTGTATTTTCATCATAACTGTCATCATTGGAAGAAGAAACTAGAACAAAATAAGGCACAAATGTCGAATATGGCTCGCATGTCAAAGAAGTCACAAACGACAAATTAGGCGAAGGCACAAACATCGAATTAGGCTTGTAAACCAAGATATTTTCATCAAATTTAACATCTATTCTAATAATAATCTCATTACAATGTGGTTGAAGAAGTCTATAACCTTTGACATCTTCAGAATAACCAACAAATATACACTTCTCACTTTTAGGCTGCAATGCTTTCCTTTTCTCCTCAGGAATGTGAGCCTATGCTATACTTCCAAATACACGGAAGTGACTTACATCTGGTTTAATTTTAGTCCAAGCTTCTTCTAGTATTATATTTTTAAGAGCCTTTGTGGGAGTGCGATTTAATATGTAATTTGCACAGTTGATGGCTTCCACCCAATACTTTAGACTTAATACCTTAGATTGGATCATACAATTAGCCATTTCTTTTAATGTGTGGCTCTTTCTCTCAGCAACACCATTTTTTTGTGGTGTATATGGAACAATGTGTTGCATTTGGATGCCCTGTGTAGTGCAGTAACTTGTAAAATTAGTGTTCACATATTCGCCTCCATTATATGTTCTTAACCTTTGAATTTGATGTCCAAATTTATTTTCTACAAGGACCTTGTAGGCCAAAAACTTGTCAAAAACTTCGCTTTTAAGTTTTAAGAAGTAAACCCAAGTACGTCTGAAAAAATCATTAATGAAAGTTTAGAAATACTTGCACCCAGAAAAATAAGGAGAAGAAAGTGGACCACACAAATCACTATGACCAAGCTGCAAAGGGACCGAGGCATGCCAAGAGGCACGTTTGTCAAAAATGTCCCAACGATGTTTGTTGAGAACAAAATCGGCACAAACACCATCTCTGCATGAAACATGAGGAAGACCAGTCACCATCTATTGATTACATAGTTGTTGCAATGAGCGATAGTTTAGATGACCAAACCGCTCATGCCAAAGTTTTCTCAAATCATCGCTATGAGCAACAAAAACTAATGAAAAGGATGATGACCCAAAGTTGTCAAACTTGTACAACCTGGTAATATCATCAGAGATTCTAGTTGCAAGAAAATGCGTAGGATATTTTAGATCCTTGATTACAACTTGGTGAGGTGAAAACTCTACATTTTTACCTTCACCAGAATGAGTGATTTGATATATTGATAGAAGGTTACAAGAAAGACTTGGGACACATAATACATCATTGAAATGATTGTTTTTTACTTGAATTGTTCCAGATCCTTCAACACTAAGAGATATATCATCACCAACAAATATTTTCTTGGTGTTACATTCATTTAGAGTAGAAAATATATCTATATCCTTAGCCATATGATAATATGCTCCAGAATCAATAAGCCACTCATTAGAAGAAGAAGTAGAAGTTGTATTGAAGGAGAAACCAAAAGCATAAAGTGCATGTTCATGAGAAGAAGAAGAAGAAGTAGAATCAATATTGATGTTGTGCTTCTTCATGGTTGCTTCTAAAGATGTCATCTTCTTGAAACATTTGGACTCATCATGACCATCATTATCATAAAATTTGCAATGTCTATCAATCTTATTATTTTTATATTTAGATCCTTTGTCACCATTAGGAGTGGAAGTTATCTGAGTGGGTTTGGGACCTTTATGTTGCTTGTTGTTGTGGAGAGGATGTTGCTTCTTGGGATTCTTGGGTTTATCTTTCTGAAGGGTGAATAAGGTTTTGTTGGAGGTACCTGTAGTGTTGATCACTCCAAGTGGTACAAGCTTATCTTGCTCTCTAATCAAAGCATCACAAAATTTCTCAAGACTTGGTTTTTGATAAGCTTTCCCTAGAGCCTCTTGCATGGCATAAAAGGTAGATACAAACACATAATATGCACTACCTAGCTTAGAAAGAATAAGATAGATGAAACGATCTTCTTCTATCTTTATCTTACATTCTTCACATAAATTTATGAGTGTTTTAAACTTAGATAGATAGTCTTCAATGCAAGAAAAATCACTTGGAATTAAAGTTAGTACTTGATTTTCTAACTGTTGTGCTTGAATAATATTGTGTTTACCAAACATAGATTCAATCTTTTCCCAATCTTCTTTGGGTTTATCAATTGATTGAAGGTGAAACCTTAAATTATGAGAGATGGAAATTATGAATAATCCACGTGCTTCGTCATTCCTATTATCCCATTTGACTCTCTTATCAGCATCATTGGGTGTTGTTTCCATTCCCAAGGTAATCTGGGACAAGCCTTTACTTCTTAATAAATCCTCCATATGAGATTTCCATTGGAAGTAGTTGGTGGTGGTAAGAAAAAGATTACTTGAAGAATCCATATTAAATATGTAGATAATATGGATTTAAAAACTCAAATCAATGATCTGGATGGAAAAATATCGAAAAATTAGATGGTTTTAAAAAAAGGGCACTGAAAACGGACTTCAGATGTGAAAGTTATGCCCTTTTAAAAAAAGGCATAAAGGGTAACCAAAGGACCACGTGATGGTGTAAGTTGCTTTATGAAGTGAGGCACTTTTATAAAAATAAGTGGGGATCACTTTTACAATGAAGTTACTTCATAAAATAAAAGTTGCATTCACAATAAATAACTCTAAAATAAAATATTAAAGCTACTTATTGTAATGACCCAAATCGTTGCGACTACATGCGACACAAAGGAAGTGCAAAATTTTTTGTTTTAAGCAGGAAGGCAATCAACAAAAAAAATTAAACAACCCGACTTACCGACGAATACAACTTACACATTCAAGACATAGACAACAACGACCCAACGTACTAGCACAACATGCAACCGAACGAAACATGCAATAATCAATAGACAGATAAAAACTGCTACCCGCCCGACAGAAGCGTGACAATGCCTACAAGCTAAAGGACAACTTCAACAACCCGACACATCGGTTTTGACGACCCGTAACTAGAAACCTCTACGGCGTGTAAAACCAAACACATTGAGGCATTACAGAGCCAAGTACCAACATCAATTACAATGAACAATATGCCCACAACTGGAAGAACAAGACTCCAGCCAGGTTATCATTCGTGTCTATCCATCAGGGAGCACAATTATCCTCTCATCAGGAATCATGTCATCATAAGGCGATAGGCAAGACAGTAACCAAGGTGCGACATAACATATCTAGACCAATAACCCAAGGAAAAATCCAACGCGCTAGGAGACAGAATTAACTGTCAAAATACATAAAGACTAAACCCAAGTACCCAATCAACAAGTCTACAAGACACAAGGGAAAAATGACTATTGTAACAATCATACATCACGTCAAATTCTTGGCGCAACAAATTCTATTACAATCATACATTAATTAAAGGATGTTATTAGCCATTGATGAATATTCCCTTACACTTCTTAAATAACTTATGCCTTACTTAATTCCTAGTTGAGTTCATAATTAGAAAGTTCCAAAGGAAAGATTCCTTACTAAGTTAGACATTCAGCTTTTTCTTTACATTTCCCCTTTTATTTAAGTTTCTTATTTCTTTTAAGTTTCCCCCTTTTTCCTTTTTAACTAAAAATCAATTTAGCAAGTGTAGATAAAAAAACCATTTACCCTTTTTCCTTTTTAATTAAAAATTAATTTAGCAAGTGTAGATAAAAAAAAACAACCATTTACCCTCTTTTCTTTTTAACTAAAAATTAAATTAGCAAATGTAGATAAAAACAACCATTACCCCTTTTCAAAAATTTAATCCTTCATTATAATTTTGACTTTAATAAATAANNNCCCCCCCTTCTTGTTACATGTTTATTTATTAATTTTTTTTTTTTACCACATGTTCTACTTAGACCTAGGTTTTAATTTCACTAGGTTGGGTGACATTTTTTTTTATAAGGGAAAAATTAGTCATTGAACTTTACTTATCACATCATTCATTTTATGGCTGACTAGGTTTATTCACTTACTAGCTAAAATTGCGGTGTGACCTTCAGGACGCACTACGTGCTCCAAGGGTGCCACTTACCTCTTTTTGTTTTCCTTGCGTGGCGTGCCCTTCAAGATGCACTACATGCTCCAAGGGTGCCACTCTCCTCTTTCTGTTTTCCTTGCCCAATGTGTCCTTCAAGACGCACTAAGTGCTCCAAGGGTGCCACTTTCCTCTTGACTGAATTTGGTAGACGTCAAACCCTTCGAATCAATATTCCAAGAGGTGATCTTGTGGGAGACTAAGTGCCTCTAAGGAATAAGGCCCCTGCCTTATTGCGTGCCCCTTAGAATCATCATGAGCGAATGTCATAGTCTTCCCTCATAGCATCGTGGATCTTATCGAACTAGGTAATCGTTAACCTACAGCTCGAGCCACGATGAGAGTGCTAGTAGGTTGTGGCAGGGTTGTTGCCACACCTCTCCCTCAAAGTCTCTAGTTGTTGTGTGTGACCCCTTTACTCCACATGTGAGTCTGGTCGACAAGCTATCGTCAGCCTTCATACATCAACGAATCATGTCAGCAATAATAATCATCATCAAAACATCTAATCATATCTACATATTTCACATCAACAACATTCAAACCCAACAGTCCACTCCCTGACTTGATCCCGAGTCCAAGGGGTTTCATCAGTGCCTCTAAATCCTCAATGTCCAAAGTCCTGCACACTTAGGAGAACCTAGTCAATAACACCTGCCTATGTGAATGCAACAAAATAACATATCATCAAATCCATAATATATCATAATCATAATCCACATGACCAATAGTATAATAACCCGGATCACTTGCAAGCAAGTGTCCTCAAAGAATAAGTTCGCTCAGTGTGCGCAAAAGAGGGATGTTACATACACCCCCTCTTGGTTTAAACTTCATCCCAACGTTTCACAGTATATAAGTGCTGAGACAAAGTGTATCACAGTATCATAAGTCTACCTATCAAACAAAAATGGAAATTGTTGGTGCATAGCATATGCGTCCTCCCAGGTCACCGAGTGAGGACTATAGTTGTCCCACTGGACCTTGATATGATCTACTGTTCGACGTCGTAGCTGTCGAATGTGATGGTCCAGGATGCATATTGGCTCTACCGTGAGCACACCCTCATAAGATACTTGAAAGGAACTCATGTCAATAACATGGTAGGATCACTAATATAATGTCTCAGAACAGATACATGAAAAGCATCATGCATCGCATAGTTCTCCTCATGCTTTCTCAACTTTCTCGATATGTAAGCAATCACTTGACCATCTTGCATCAAGACTTCACCTAAGCCTTCTTTGGATGCGTCAGTGAATACCCAGAAGTCCACATCCATGTCAGGGACCTTCAGTATTGGTGTAGTCATCAACAACTCCTTGAGCCTCAAAAATGCCTCTGTGCATTTCTCGGTCCAAACAAACTTCTTGTTCTTCTTCTGCAATTCTGTAATCAGATTCGATATCTTCGAAAAATCCTCGACGAACCGTCGATAGTATCCCGCTAAACCTATGAAGCTATGCACTTCTGGGACATTTATCAGCATAGGCCATTCCATAATAGCCTTGACCTTTGCTATATCCACACCGATACCTTCATCGGAGATGACATGCCCTAAGTAGTGAATATTAGATTGATAAAACGAGCATTTAGACAATTTCTCATATAATTTGTTCTATCACAAACACTAAAGTACCAAGTGAAAGCGTTCTTCATGATCCTCCATCATCTGAGAGTAAATCAAAATACCGTCAATGAATACTTGGACGAACTTGTCCAAGTAGTCCCGGAACACCCCGTTCATCAAACTCAAAAATACCCCTAGGGCGTTCGTCAATCCAAACGGTAAAAAATTAAACTTGTAATGTCCAAACCTCATCTTAAAGGCGGTATTAGGGATGTCGTCCTCCTTGATCCATAACTGGTGATACCCTGATCTCAAGTTGATCTTTGAAAACACCGTCGCACCCTTCATATGATCAAACAGATCATCAATCCTTGGAAACAGATACTGATTCTTGATCATTGCTTTTTTCAATTAACGGTAGTCAATGCAGAGTCTCCATGACCCATCCTTCTTTCATATGAAAATAACAGGCGCACCTCATGGCGACACACTTGGGCATATAAGTCCTAGGTCCAACAACTCCTTTAGTTGCATTCTCAACTCCTATAACTCCGGGGTGAACATCTGATAAGGCGTTCTTTCTATCGATTCAGTTCTCGGTTTTAGATCGATGGTAAATTCCAATTCCCTCTCCGAAGACATCCCAGGTAAATCCTCCAGGAAGACGTCCACAAACTCTCTCACCACTGGAAGGTGTTCTAGACCTTATGCTACTCCCTTATGGTTTAACGTAAGGATCGCATAAAACTTACATCCCTTGCACATGCTCTTCCGTAGCTACAAGGAAGAGATGAACCTTAGGGGAAACTCCCTAGTTCTGACCTACAATCACGTGTCTCCATCCCTCATCATTGACCAAGATTAATTGTTTAGTCTTATATTTGAGTATCGCCTCATGCGATTCCAACCATTCCATACCGATCACGATGTCATAAGATCCTAAGATCATGACGTATAGGTTGGCCCTGGTGAAAAACTATCCCAGGTTAAGGCTACAACCCATAACCTTCCCACCAACTTTCTATTTGGATCCAGAAGCCATTTCTAAAAAGCTAAACTCATCATGTTCGACTGTCTTTACCTTAATTATTTTTAGTGTTGCACCAAAAATGAAACTCTCAGTAGCACTGGGATCTATCAAATACTAAGGGTCTGGTCAGCGACGATACTTGACGTCTCGAGCATAGTCGATTGGTGCTCTACCAGGTGGTTATTCACCATTGCATGAATCTAATGGGCATTGCCCAAATCTCCTATGGTAGTGGGTCAGGCTGATCTAGATGATCTAGTCATATCTACTGGGCAGTCACATTGGTAATGTGGCTCCCCACATGTCCAACACCCTTTCTTCGGTCCAGTACTCCTGGTACCCGAAGTATAAGCTGACGACCCACTGGCCTGGAATCCTGGTCTGTTCTGTTGAACATGCCTAAACTATTGTTGTTGCGGTCGATGCTGTTGTTGATGCTATGGTCCTTGGTAAGGAGTCCATTGCTTAAGCGCTGCTTGTCGAGGTGTAGTGAAAGTGGATCCTCTCTAGAAGCCACAATATCCTAGTGGATGCGTAGTTGGTGTCTAATGTTATTGTGCACCAGATGACACCTTCCCTTCTGGTATCGCTAAAGTCCTGCTCTGAACCCCACTGATAAGCTCCTCCTCTTCTATGAGGGTCTTCTGAACAACATCATGCAAGGTATAAGGCATCAGAATCCTAACCTTTGCATGAATGCTAGAATTAAGGCCAAACAAGAACCTGTTGACCTTAAGTTTATTAGTATTCAGGTGCAGAGCATACCGAAGCAACTCCATAAAATGAGCCTCATACTCGAGCACCGTACTGCCGCCCTGTCGCAAGGCATTGAACTTGCTGAGATGATGCTCAATGAATTCCTCTAATAGATACCTCTCTCCGAACCGTTCCTCAAAAATTTCCCATGACACGGCTTCGACGACCATGTTCAATTGCGGCAAGAGTGTATTCTGTCATAGAAGAGCGCTCCCCTTCAGTTGAAATACCACCCTACGGACCTTCATGTTGGAGGTCGTAATCATAAAGCGTGAAGCACATCACCTTTCTCTCCAGCCAAGCCTCTATGACTAAGTCGTCCGCTGCACTTATGGACTTGAGAACTTGTCCCTCTCAGATTATCGATGAATACTAACGATACTGGTTGGGATGCCTTGTGGCTCTCAGGGGTACAGGCACCCCGGCCTCATATCAGTACAGATGGTAAATCAAGGCCTCTGACATTCCTTGGAAGGACCTTATCAGACCATCAACATCCCTTATAACAATCAAATCTAGCCCAAGGACTTGTACTTCCCCTTGGGGGTTAGACTCCAAGGGTGCGAGCACTTCTGGAGGCATCGCACTTCCTTCCATGGCAGTACGTTGCAAACCTCGGTGGCGTCCTCTAATTGATGTCATCGCATGGACACGTTAAAGTTTTAATTAGCGCTAGGTTATACTCAAGGGTTTACTACAGTGGAAAGCATGGCAATCCATAGTCACAGGGTTGAACCAACTCTAATACCATATGTAACGACCCCAATCGTTACGACTACATGTGACGCAAATCAAGTGCAAAAAATTTTTTTTTAAGAAGGAAGGCAATCAATGACAACAATTAAACAACCTGACTTGACGATGAACACAACTTACACATTCAGGTAATAGACAACAATGACCCAATTTACTAGCACATCATGCAATCGGACAAAATATGTGATAATCAATAGACAGATAAAAATGGCTACCCACCCGACACAAGCGTGACAATGCCTACAATCTAAAGGACAACTTCAACAACCCGACACATCAGCTTCGACAAACCGTAACTAGAAACCTCTACGGCATGTAAAACCAAACGCATTGAGGCATTACAGAGCCAAGTACCAACATCAATTACAATGAACAATACGCCCATAACGGGAAGCACAAGACTCTGACCAAGTTATCACTTGCTTCTATCCATCAGGGAGCGCAATGATCCCCTCATTAGGAATCATGTCGTCACAAGGCGATAGGCGAGACAGTAACCAAGGCGCGACATAACATATCTAGACCAATAACCCAAGAAAAAATCCAACGTGCTAGGAGACCGAATTAACTATCAAAATACATGAAGACTAAACCCAAGCACCCAATCGACAAGTCTACAAGACACAAGGGAAAACTGACTACTATAACAATCATAGATCATGTCAAACTCCTGGCGCAACAAATTCTATTGCAATCATACACTAATTAAAGGACGCTATTAGCCATCGATGAATATTCCCTTACACTTCTTAAATGACTTACGCCTTACTTAATTCCTAGTTGAGTTCATAATTAGAAAGTTCCAAAGGCAAGATTCCTTACTAATTTAGACATTCATCTTTTTCTTTATGTTTCCCCTTTTCTTTAAGTTTCCTATTTCTTTTAAGTTTCCCCCTTTTTCATTTTTAACTAAAAATCAATTTAGCAAGTGTAGATAAAACAACCATTTACCCTTTTTCCTTTTTAATTAAAAATTATGTTGGAAATATTAAGTCAACTGAGAGGGGGGGGGGTGAATCAGTTGTTACTATGCTTAAACAATTTTATGCCTATTGAAATATTGTTAATGTTCTCCAAGTGATCATCAAGATTATGCAAGTCATGAACAACATGAATAATTAACATCAATCACACATATGATATACACAGAGACAGATATTCATGAGGAAACCCATAAAGGGAGAAAACCTTTGAGGAAACCCATGGTGATAGGCAGTCTTTTAAGTTTTGTAAATCATCAATCTTTGAGCACCAAATCAAAATGAGGCTATAACCTCTTCTTTAACAAGATGCAACTTGTAGAGAGCACCAACCCTCTGGTTTCTCTAGCACCCACTATAAGGAAGCACCAACTCCCTGAGTGTTCTAGTTCTAAAATTTATTACAGTGATACAGTATTTATCAATGGATTACAGGTCTCATCACTATTCTGCTACACTTCTCTGTTTTTCTTGCATCAGTGTGTTCCTGCTTGCATCTTCTTGCGCTTAAGTTCTCGTACAGTCTCTTGTTTTCACCATTTCTACTCTGTCCAGCTTATGTTCTTCATCTCTATATTTTCACCCTCAGTTCATGCTGTAAAAAGTTCATTGCTTACAATTTGACTACTTTTTACAGAGAAACAACAACGTCACCCTGTCACAACATTCATACTCTCGTCATCCGTTACATTCCCAATCTCCAATGCTCAAGTTGGGAATCTCAAAACACTCAAGAGAAATGATTCCAATGCCCCAGAACAATGGTTCACTTAGTGTAATTGAATCGTAACTGATCAAGAAACCCTGAGGTGAAACAACAACCCTTCGATCAGATTCTATTTGATCAGTGTCATTGGATTATACATGCAGAGGTTTTTTTGAATTTTCAATGCGTAACCTCTGATGTGGATCTTAGCAACACTAGCTCCTTCTCCTATATTCTGTTGATGTGACCTTGGGTGATGATCTCATGTGACTATGCGATTGCAGGCACAACCAAAGGTGGTTTGAAATCAAATTGTGTTTCACCCCACAATTTACCTCGAGCCTCCACACGTCCTTTCCCCAAAACCGTGTTATCAAATGCGGCCCTCCCTTAACCTTTTAAAGTTAGCGCACCTTCAATCCCCTCAATGCGACGGGGCTGTTAATCTCACAATCTTGACGGTGCTCCTGAATATGACGGTTCATATCTGTCCCTTCAAGTTCTGTAGATGAGATCTAACCTCCCTAAATCAACGGCTGTGATTTATTTCATGATCCAGGCTTCGGGAGTTTCAAATATCAAACCCTACTTTCTTCTACACGCCAATCTTTCAGAGTCGATGATCTACGAACACCTTTCCTTCTCAATCGATGACTCTGATTCCACTTCGGGAATTTGACCTTTCAACTAGATCAACAGTTTTGCAGCCCCTTTCTCGATCAACAGTCGAGATCTCCTTCGGGTCTCCGGACTTCTGAAATCTCAAATCTCAAACTGACTCTCTGGATCAGACATCCCAGATTCAATTTGGATGATATGAAACTTGAGATATTCTTTAGACGATTTGACTATTGAGATCTACTTTGGATGATCCGACGGTTGAGAATGTATTTCGGCTCTTCGGGCTTCGGGAATTTAAAAACTCAAATAGATGCTCTAGATCAGATCATCCAAAGTGAATCTGGGCCATCTGATCTAGAGCATCTATTTGAGTTTTTANTGAGATATTCTTTAGACGATTTGACTATTGAGATCTACTTTGGATGATCCGACGGTCGAGAATGTATTTCGGCTCTTCGGGCTTCGGGAATTTAAAAACTCAAATAGATGCTCTAGATCAGATGGCCCAGATTCACTTTGGATGATCTGATGCTTGAGATCTTCTTCGGATGATCTAACAATTGAGATCTACTTCAGATGATCCGACAGTCGAGAATGTATTTCGGCTCTTCGTCTCTCCGGGCTTCGAGAATTTCAAAACTCAAACTGACGTTCTGGATAAGATGACCCAGATTCACTTCGGACAATCTGACGCTTGATATCTTCTTCAGATGATCTGATGACAGAGATCTACTTTGGATGATCCGGCGGTTGATAATTTATTTTGGTTCTCCGACTCTCCAAGCTTTGGGAATTTCAAATCTCAAACTAAAAAATATTGAAGTGAGATTTTTTCGGAGCGTAACCTCCTCACATATTTAGACCCGAAATGAATGTTGTTCATTGATCATGATCTTAGATCAATGACTCAATTTGTCTGTGATGTTGCTTTGCCTTGGTTTTAAATCCAACAGACCTCCATCTTTGCTTATCATATCCATCCAATTAATTTGATCCGACGGATGACAGAGATTTGGATAATCGAATTCTCAAACCTTATGCCCGGTTTATCCTATCCTTTACTTAATTTGATCCGATGGCTGATGGAGATTTGGATAATCGAATTCTCAATCATTTTGGTTTGTCCTGTGGATATGTTGATCATGATCATGTTTCTGTATTGCGTTTTCCCTTCTGAGCTTTGATCTGTGCATACTATTCTCTTCTCCTCCTGAGCTTATGTTTTTCCTATTTGCCATCGTCGTTGTTTTTCTTTCCATCAATGAAAATCACATGCTTCCTATAAAACATGCCAACAATCTCCCCCTTTGGAATTGATGGTAACCCTGAAAGGCTGCACTATTCTGCTTAGACCTCCAACTGTAGCATCCAGACCACACCTTTTCTCCCCCTTTAACATCAATGCCAAAGAAAACATGCTCCCCCTGAGATGTTGCAGTACTTTTCGGAGGTATCAGATATTCAATCAACACATACTCCCCCTGACAGGATGGACTCTCTTAGGTGAGAGAAGGGGTGACACCCAACTTATGATGAAGATATTCAAATGGTGCCTTGTCTAGGGGTTTAGTAAAGATGTATGCAATTTATTCTATGGAAGGAATACAATTCAGTTGAACAACGTTGTTTGTAACCTTCTCTTTGAGAAAATGATATTTTATTGGTATATGCTTAGTCTTTGCATGCAGAACAGGATTCTTGGAGACACTAATGGCACTGGTGTTATAACAGTGAAGTGGAATTGGATTAATATAAGTTATCTTCAAATCTAAAAGAGTTTGTATCATCCATAATATCTGAGTACAGCAAGTAGAAACAACAATGTACTCTGCCTTTGTAGTTGATAATTAAATAGATCCCTTCTTCTTACTAAGCCAAGCTACTAACGAATCACCTAAGAAGAATGCACCTCCACTGGGGCTTTTTCTCTCATCCAAACAGTTTGCCCAATGAACATCTAAATATGTAGTTAATTAAAAATTTTGATTTTTAAGATACCAGAGAGCATAAGTCATTGTACCCTTCAAATATTTGAATATCCTTTTGACAACTGCTAAATGACTTTGTTTAGGAGCGGACTGATAACGACCTACCATTCCAACAGCTTGCATTATATCAGGATGGGATGTTGTGAAGTACAAAATACTTCCTATCATTGATCGATATGTTCTTTGATCAACATCAGGTGTAATATCATCTTTATTGATCTTGCAACCAACCACCATAGGTGTACTAACAGGAGAGAAATCTTCCATCTGAAACCTCTTTAACATCTCTTTCAAATACTTTTCTTGAGAGATAAATATCCCTGTAGAACTCTGATTGATTCGTAAACCACGAAAATATGAAAATTCTCCTATCATGGACATCTCAAACTCAGTCTTCATTGAATTAGCAAACCACTAAAATGAAGGGTCATTAGTTCATCCAAAAATAATGTCATCTACATAAACCAAAACAACTAATAAATCATCACCTTCGGAGTTAATGTATATATTACTTTCAACAGTACCTTTCTTGAACCCTTTGTCCTATAGAAATATGTCCAGTCTATAATACCAGGCTCTTGGTGCTTGCTTCAGTCCATATAATGCCTTTTTCAACTTACAGACATAGTTAGGATTATCTGTCAATGAAAATCCTTCAAGTTTCTCCACATATACATCTTCTTCTAGATCTCCATTAAGAAATGTTGACTTAACATCCATCTGATATACTTTAAATTTCTTATGACATGCATAGGAAAGAAACATTTTGATGGATTCCAATCTTTCCATTGGTGCAAAGGTTTCATCAAAATCATGTCCTTCAACTTGTGCATACCCCTTACAGACCAATCTGGCTTTATTACTAACAATTTTTCCTTGTTCATTCATTTTGTTCTTAAACACCCATTTGGAGCCAATTACATTCTTATCTACAGGTCTAGGAACAAGCTACCAAGTATTGTTCTTCTCAATCTGATCCAGTTCCTCATTCATTGATTTTAACCAATTTGCATCTTTACTAGCTTCATTAAAGTTCTTGGGTTCCACCATGGATATGAAGGTTATATGTGATTGCTTGGTGTCTTTGATTATCCTTCTCCTAGTTTGTACACCTTTGTCTTTTTCACCAATTATCTGACTTGCAGGATGATTCTTCTGAGTAATTCTAGAGGATGGTTGTGATGTTGTCTGTTGATTTGAGTCTACCTGAGTATTTGTATCTTCATCTGACTCATAGTCTTCTTTTTCTGATTCTTGGACCTGTTCATCTTCAAATTCAACTATATCCTCTAATGTTGATTCAACATTGCTTACCTCTCGTACCAGGATTTCTTCATCAACTTTTATGTCAATACAATCAACCAATTTATGCATCCTCTTATTATAACATCTGTATCCTTTACTGTTTGTAGAATACCCTAAGAACATACCTTCATCAGCCCTGTCATCATATTTTCCAAGATTTTTATCATTATTCTTGATATAACACTTACTCCCAAAGACTTTAAAATGCTTGATTGAAGCAGGTCTTCCAAACCATAGTTCATAAGGAGTCTTGTCACTTTGTGGCCTGAGATGAGCTTTGTTAAGAATATGTACATTTGTATGAATTGCTTATACCCAATATGTCTGAGCAATATTCTTTTCATTCATCATTGATCTTTCCATCTATTGAACTGATCTATTCTGCCTCTCAACTACTCCATTTTGTTGTGGAGTCCTTGGAATAGTATACTCTCTTTTGATCCCATGTTTATCAAAAAACTCTTTGAAGTCTCCTAAACTAAAATCTCCTCCTCTATCAGACCTTACTGCCTTCAATCTTTTTCCTGTTTGATTCTCAGTCAGAGCCTTAAACACTTTGAATTTTTCAAATGCTTCACATTTTTCTTTCAGAAAGTCAACCCATGTAAGTCTTAAAAAATCATCAATAATCAACATGAATAATTTTCTTTTCCTGTACCTTCCTTCCTTGATGGTCCACACAAATCCATATGTACTAACTGAAGAGGTTTCTTTGTTGATGCAAAGTTCTTAGATTTAAACTGTGTCCAAGTGAGCTTTCCTATTTAGCAAGGTTTGCATACATAATCATATGGATTTGAATTACTGCCCCACTATTTCTAAGTTTGATTAGATGATCAAAATTTAGGTGTCCAATTCTCCTATGCCATAACCAGCTTTCATCATACTTGCTTAAGTGACATTCTTCTTTTTCTTCTATCAAAACATAGACATTGTTTTATGTTCTTATGCCTTTTGCAATCAACTGTCATGAATTCACAGATTGTATTTTACAATCTTTAGAAGTGAAAACAACTTTACATCCTCTATCACAAACTTGACTGACACTAAGCAAATTATGTTTCAGACCATCTACAAACAACACATCTTGATCTTTCCCTTTGCCATTACTTAGACTTACCATTCCTTTACCTTTGATTTTTCCTGGTGCATCATTTCTGAAGGTTACATTTCCTGATTTGCTTTCACTTAGAGACATAAACTTACTTTTGTATCTAGTCATATGTTTGGAACATCCACTGTCAATATACTAGGGGTTCTTTTGTCTTTGAGCTGAAAGTATTGGACCACATTTTTCACTATCTTTCTTTTTCCATATGTTAGCATTTATAGCTAAGGGTTTTATCCTTGGATCTGCTTTGTAATTCTTCAGATGACAGTTTGCATCTTTGTGGCCGAAGTTATGACAGTTATAGCATTCGATCTCATTGTTAAATAGGTCTAAGTGATTGTTGCAACTTTTTCTACTCATTGGTTGTTTAGTTCTATGTTGCAAAGATTGTTTATTTCTTGATCTCCTGAGTTGCATGTCTCTAAACTTAATTTGACAATTTGCAATCTTATGACCAAAATTAGAGCAGTAAAAACAATAACCATGGAAGAAATTTTGGTACCTGAAGGATGGCCTTCTTCTTGGCATTTTTTTCTCCATATTCTGATATCTTTGTTTTTTATCAGGAATCATCTTGTCTTTATTATCTTTTGGTGGCAGAGTACTCACATGGTCTGATTGTCTGCTGACTTGGAACTTGATCATCTTTACTGTCTCTTTTCTTTCTGTCAGTTTGTTGCTTGAACCGCTTACATAGCCTAAAACAGTCTTCAACAAAGGAGATCTATGTTTGCTCAAAATGTCGTTTAGTTCTGTTGAGGCTTTAATGCTTGGAATATTTTGGAGATACAATGCTTTAAACTTCTCCATCTCTTTTCTGTTTTTTACTACGTCTTCTTCCAAGGCTTCACATCTTGCCTTCTTCTTTGATAACTGTTGTTTTAGAATTCCCTCTATTTTCTTTTCCTCTTCTAATTCCATTTTTAGTAGGGAAAAGTTTTCATGAGGTTTTTTATTGTCTTTCTCGAACTGTATCAGCAATTTTTTTTTCTTTTTCTTCTTAAATCTGAGTCTAGCAATTTCTTCTAGGGCACTGAGTAGTTCTCCTTCCAAGTCAACCATAGCTTCTTCATCATTGAAATCAATTCTTGTGATTTTATTATCATAATCCTCTTTTTCCATAAGAATAAAGTCATTAACCTTATCTTCACAAGAAGAATCACTATCTATATCTCCTGAAGAGTCATCATTGTTTACACATAAACTTTTCTTTTTACCAAATCACCTGGATTTGTACTTCACTTCACCTTTAGATTGTTGGTCCTTCTTCTTGTGTGGACACTTAGATGCAAAGTGACTTGTCTTTCCATAGTTAAAACATATGAAGGGAAACTTGCCTTGGTACTTGCCTGATCCTTTCTTTAGTCTTCTCACAAATTTTGCTTCAATTTCATCAGGCTCAGAATCCTCATTCATATGATTTAAATGATGCTTCTCTAGAGGTGGGTTTATCTTTACTAATCCTCATTTCATAATCAGTTAGAGTTCCTAGAAGTTGATCAATAGACAAAGTCTTAAGATCATTCAGTTCTTCTATTGCAGAAACTTTTGGATTAAATCTATTTGGTAGAGATCTTAAAATCTTCTGAACTAAAAATCCATCTTCAATCTTCTCACCAAGACCCTTCATGGCATTCACAAGCTCCTCAACGCTTAATAAATATTTATTAATTGTTTCATCCTCATTCATTTTTAGTTGTTCAAATTTCAATCTATATGTCTGAAGTTTGGCATCTTTTACTTTCTCATTTCCTTCATAGCTGCTAATGAGTTTATCCCACATATCTTTGGTAGAATCAAGCTACATTACTTTTACAAATTCAGCTTCAGCAAGCCCACTCAAGATAGCATTCATTGCCTTTGCATTGAAGCTAAATAATAACTTATCACCTTTGGAAGCTAGCACAATAGTTTTTGTATATCCAATCTCTACAACATCCCAAACATCAGCACCTAAGGCCATAATGTATGTTCTCATTCTAACCTTCCTGAAAGAAAAAATTGTTCCATCAAATAGAGGAGGCTTATTGGTTGAAGTTCCTTCATGACTTGTCATGTTTAAGCTTACTAATATACCTTTAGCTAAAAGGAACCCGCTCTGATACCAATTGTTGGAAATATTAAGACAACTGAGAGGGGGGGTGAATCAGTTGTTACTGTGATTAAACAATTTTATGCATATTGAAATATTATTAATGTTCTCCGAGTGATTATCAATATTATGCAAGTCATGAACAGTAGGAATAATTAACATCAATCACACATATGATATACAAAGAGACAGATATTCATGAGAAAACCCATAAAGGGAGAAAACCTCTTCTTCTTAGAATGATAGGAAGTCTTTTAAGTTCTGTACATCATAAATCTTTGAGCACCAACTCAAAATGAGGCTAAAACCTCTTCTTTAACAAGTTGCAACTTGTAGAGAGCACCAACTCTCTGGTTTCTCTAGCACCCACTAGAAGGAAGAACCAACTCCCTGAGTGTTCCAACACCAACTAGATGGAAGCACCAACTTCTAGTCACACAGGCACCAACCTGTATAACAGAGAACAATGGTTCTACCTTGCACCACCCTACCACCCTAGTTTTTCTGGCTGCAGCCAAATGGAAGCTACAACTTCCTGTGTTCAAGAACCCACTTGAAACTCTAAGGACAACATTCCTCCCTAGCACCACCCTACCACCCTGAGATATAAATCTTTTCTTTTTGAAATTTATTACAGTGATACATTATTTACCAATGGCTTACCAGTCTCATCATTGTTCGGTTACACTACTTTGCTTTGCCTGCATCAGTGTGTTCTTTCTCGCATCTTATTGCACTTAATTTCTCATACAGTCTATTGTTTTCACCATTTATGCTATGTCCAACTTATGTTCTTCATCTCTGCATTTTGTTCCTCAGTAAATGTTGTAAAAAGTTCATTGCTTACAGTTCGACTACTTTTTACAGAGAAACAACAACCTCACCCTGTCACAACATTTTTCTTTTATTCATACTCTCATCATCCGTTACACTCTCAATCTCCAATGCTCAAGTCAGAAATATCAAAATGCTCAAGAGCAATGATTACAACTCCCCAGAACAATGATTCAAGTAGTGTAACTTAATCATAACTGATCAAGAAACCACGAGGTGAAACAACAACCCTTCGATCAGATTATGTTCGATCAGCGTCGTTGGATTATACACACAGAGGCTTTTTTTTGTGACCATGCAATTGCAGGTGCGGCCAAAGTTGGTTTGAAATCAAACTCTATTTCACCCCGCAATTTACCTCGAGCCTCCACGTGTCCTTTCTTCAAAACCGTGGTATCGATTGCGGCCTTCCCTTAACCTTTTAAAGTTCGTGCACCTTCAATCCCCACAATGCGACCGGACCGTCGATCTCAGAATCTTGATGGTGATCCTGAATCTGACAATTCATATCTGTCCCTTCAAGTTCTACAGATCATATCTAACCTCCCTAAATCAACGATTGTGATTTATTTCGTGATCCGGGCTTCGGGAATTTCAAATCTCAAACCCTGCTTTCTTCCATATGCCAATATTCCAGAGTCGATGATCTGCGAACACATGTCCTTCTCAATTGATGACCATGCTTCCACTTCAAGAATTTGACCTTTCAACTAGATCAACGGTTATGCGGCCCCTTTCTCAATCAACGATCGAGATCTCCTTCGGGTCTCCGAACTTCTGAAATCTCAAATCTCAAACTAACACTCTAGATCAGACGGCCTAGATTCACTTCGAATGATTTGACGCTTGATTTATCTTCAGATGATATGACGAATGATATTTGGATGATCCGATGATCGAGAATGTATTTCGTCTCTCCGACTCTCTGAGCTTCGGGAATTTCAAAACTCAAACTGATGCTCTGGATTAGATGGACCAGATTCACTTCAGATGATCTAACAGTAGAGATATTCTTTGGAATATCTGATGACTGAGATCCACTTCGGATGATCTGGCAGTCGAGAATGTATTTCAGCTCTCCAGGCTTCGGGAATTTCAAAACTCAAACTGATGTTCTGGATCAGATGGCCCAGATTCAATTCAGACGATCTGACGCTTGAGATCTTCTTTGGATGATCTTCCAACTGAGATCTACTTCGGATGATCTGGTGGTCGAGAATTTATTTCGGCTCTCCATCTCTCTGGGCTTCAGGAATTTTAAATCTCAAACTGAAAAATATTGAAGTGAGATTTTTCCAAGGCGTAACCTCCTCACATCTTTAGACCTGAAACGAATGTTGTTCATTAATCATGATATTATATCGACAACTCAATCTGTCTATGATGTTGCCTTTCCTTGGTTTTAAATCCAACGACCCACCATATTTTCTTATCCTATCCTTCCACTTAATTTTATCCAAAGGCTGATAGAGATTCAGATAATCAAATTCTCAAACCTTGTGCCCCGTTTATCCTATCCTTTACTTAATTTGATCTGATGGTTGACGGAGATTCAGATAATCGAATTCTCAATCATTTTGGTTTGTCCTATGGATATGTTGATCCTGATCACGTTTCTGTATTGTGCTTTCCCTTCTGAGCTTTGATCTCTGCATATTGTTCACTTCTCCTCCTGAGCTTATGATTTTCCTGTTTTCCATCGTCGCTTTTGTTCTTTCCATCAATGACAAGAACACACTTCCTATAAAACATGCCAACAAATTAAATTAGCAAGTGTAGATTAAAAAAAAAAACCATTTACCCTCTTTTCTTTTTAACTAAAAATTAAATTATCAAATGTAGATAAAAACAACCACCCCTTTTTAAAAATTTAATCCTCCATTATAATTTTGAATTTAATAAATAAGTTTGAATTTATTACCCCCTCTTTCTTGTTACATGTTTATTTATTATTTTATTTTTTTACCACATGTTCTACTTAGACCTAGGTTTGAATTTCACTACGTTGGGCGACATTTTTTTATTAGGGAAAAATTAGTCATTAAACTTTACTTATCACATCATTCATTTTAAGGCCGACTAGGTTTAATCACTTACCAGTTAAAATCACGACCTTCCCTTGAGGACGCACTACAGGCTCCAAGGGTGCCACTCGCCTTTTTTCATTTTCCTTGCGCGACGTGCCCTTCAAGACACACTACGTGCTCCAAGGGTGCCACTCGCCTCTTTATGTTTTCCTTGCACGACGTGCCCTTCAAGACGCACTATGTGCTCCAAGGGTGCCACTCGCCTCTTGACTGAATTTGGTAGACGTCAAACCCCTGGAGGCAATACTCCGCCAGGTGATCTTGTGGGAGACTAAGGGACTCTAAGGAATAAGGCCCCTGCCTTATTGCACACCCCTTAGAATCATCGTGAGCGAATATCAAAGTCTGTCGTCATGGCATCATGGGTCTTCTCGAACTAGGTAATTGTTAACCTATAGCTCGAGCCACGGAGGGAGTGCTAGTAGGTTGTGGCAGGGCTACTACCACACCTCTCCCTCAAAGTCTCTGTTTGTCGTGCGTGACCCCTCTAATCCACATGTGAGTCTGTTCAACAAGATATCGTCAGCATGCATCCATCAACGAATCATGTCAACAATAATAATCATCATCATAACATCTAATCATATGTACATATGTCACATCAACAACATTTAAACCCAACAGTCCACTCCCTAACTCGATCTGGAGTCCTAGGGGTTTCATTGATGTCTTTGCATCCTCAATGTCCAAAGTCTTGCACACTCAGGAGAACCCAGTCAGTAGCAATTGTCTATGTAAATGAAACAAAATAACATATCATCAAATCCATAATATCTCATAATCATAATCCACACGACCAATAGTATAATAACCTAGATCACTTGCAAGCAAGTTTCCTCAAAGAATAAGTATGCTCAGTGCTCGCAAGAGTGGGATGTTACACTTATAGTGATTCACTTTTATACTTGAATTGAAATACACTTTACAATGGAGAATGAACTTTTTCAAAAAAAGTAACAAAAAGAGAGACTTGAATTCAAGACCTCTTACTTAATAAGGAAACTTTTAACCAAATGGGCTAGCAAAACATATTGTATTGTTTAGCAGGATGATTGGGGTTGTTGTTGTTGTTGAAGACGACCTTGGAGAGTGTGTCTGCGTTAGATCTCGGTTATCTTACCCGGAAAATGCACATTTTATTATCTTTTTTTTATTTTATGAGATCGCATAGGGCGCGGGGAAAAGAGCATACGAGTAGAAACCCAGAAACAAATAATATAAAACTGAAATAAAACTGAAACAATACTCTGCAAAAATTTAAAAAGGGCGTATTCAGGCTTTATACCTCTGTATCTAGCTGAAATGGTCATATCTTGGGCAAACATAAACCTTTTCGAGTGAAACGAAATGAGTGCTCCATATGCAATGGAACAATCCTCTCAGTCCATAAATGTACAAAAAATGGCAGAAAATGGAGATGAGGAAACTCGGCTTCACGATCTCGATCTACAATAGGAGCGGGTCTTCAAACAGGCTCTGATACCATGTTCAACAAAAACAAGTATTCCAACAGAGGAAGAACACCTTCAATAACCACTCACACAACTATATCAAATATCAACACACCAATTTTTTGATGTGGTAAAACCTCTACGGGGAAACATCCATGACCCTAGCCAACATGACCACTTGCAGCAGTTTATTAATGCAAAAGAAAAATATTACAGAGAGAGTTTACAATAGAGTTTCTCACAATCGATCATCAGAAAATTATCCTCCATGCTCTTTAAATAGAGATCATGGACCAATCAGGTGTTAATCCATGGATCAATGGTCATTAAAATCGAGGATAATATGAATCGTCAGATCACTCTTTGTTGGGAACATATCGTGACCGTCGAATTTCCTAACTACAAATGCATACTAATGCATACTAAAGAAACACACTTTTACCTAATGACACACTAGACCAAGTAGATCTTAACTAAATCCTAATTGTGTAAATATCCTAACAATGGATGTGTGTGTCAAATATAATATGTAAGACAAGCAACATTAAAAAATTCACATTAGCATTCAAATATAACAAAATTGGTAAATATATATTGAATAAAAACCCAACAAGTGTTAGAGACAAGTTATAAATATACATAAATATTAATTAAGCAAGAAATTATAAAATGGGTGATGAATCCACCTAGGGCATCACAAGTAAGCACTTGGAATTCACCAAATAAAACCTCTAAGAAAGTGATAAGCAATTATTAGCACATTATAGATTAGTATCACCCCTAGATATTTAATATAATCTTGATAAATAATTTAGAAATGAATGGAGGCTAGGATTGAGAAATAAAACACCTTGAAGCACCAAACCTTAGCCTTAGGGTTTCACCAAATTTGATTTTTTAATGTTATAAGATAATTTCCAAATTTGAGAATCACCTTAAATAAACCCAAATAATGTTATATAACACCTTAAAGCTCAATCCAATAGGGTTAATTTTCCACCTTCAGGTTAGAGATAAACAATTAAGTATAAACCCTAGGAAGAATATATCTAGGAAATGAAATAATCCATTAAATTTTCACTAGACAATAAATTGTTTTCATCGTTAGATTTCTTATTAAACAACAAAAAATAAAAAAAAATAAAAAATTTTAGGGTTTTTTGGTTTATTTGTTGTATATAAGGTTAGTTCCTTTTTAAATCCAATTAGGGATTATGGGGTCAAGAAGTATGCCCCTGTAAGAATTGGTCATTTCTATCTTATGGACTAGGGTAAAATATTATAACCATGAAGGAAGAATAATCTCCAAACTAATCAAGATATGCTAAGAGAACCAAGGCCCTACAAGAAGGGATTCCTCAAAGGAAAAAAACTTCACCAACAAGATCAACTATAACTTGAATAAAACGCTTAAAATCCCGTTCCAGGGGAGCAAGAGGAAAAACAAAGCAATTGATTAAGTACTTACCCAAGTCAACAAGATAAGAAGGAAGGAACAAACCCTATAAAGTAGCATCTTCAAGTAGTTAAGTAACTTCTCAAATAGATTGATCTTGAAATATAGTAGAATATTTGATTCACCATAAAAAATATTTAATGCACCAAGAAGATAACCAAGAAAGACAAAGCTCCAAGAATTGACACAAAAACCTCAAAAGGGAGATTTTATATTAATTATAGTCACAAATGATCCAACAATTCAAAATGATTTGGAAGGAGAAGGGAGCCTCTATTTATAGAAGAGGCTTCTACATCCTTCTCATCCATTATTAATTAATTTCCCCAAAATTATTCTAGGAGACTAACAAAAAATATTTGTCATCCATGAAAAGAAGGAGACTATGTCAATACATGATCAAATGGTGGCACATGTACATAAAATCCTCATGAGAGAGGAACATCCCATAAATAATGAGGATGATTTGATCTCCTATCCAATGCTCCAAGGAAAGAGTAATTTGGATGCCTCAAAACATGGTGAAGTAACCTCCCAAACAAACAAAACTCCAAAATTCCTCTTCTCCAAGTGAAATGAAATCAAGAAAATGTGGAGAAGGACCTCAAAAGTGGACATACTCCTCACAATGTGCTCAAGAAATCCTCAAAAGGACTCTCCAAGGTATGACCAAGCCCTCAAATCAAGTAAAGGTGCTTTACAAGGAAAGGAAGATGCATCGACAAGTCAAATCATCACCAAAAACACCCATATATTTTCATAAATCCCACACATGTGGGTTGGTCCTCAAATCATGTGAAAGACCCCTCCAAAAGTGGTGAAGGAAGAAGGGCATTCTAGGATCCCCAATATGGCATGTGTAGAGGATGCCCATGTGTGTGAAAATAGACCAAATGTTCCTAGGAGGATGTGAGGACTTCATTAGAATATGTGCACTCCCTCGAGAACTGTGATACTTAACATGAAATTGAGTGAATATATGAAAAATCATATCTAATAGTAGATGTAAAAAGTGTGATGAATACATAAGAGAGGCATCCATGATTAGGAATAGAATAAGTGTGTTATACATAGGTGTGACAACATTTACAAAGAGAAACAATTTTATATCATATAAAAAGGGGTAAGAGAGACTATGTAGCTCTCCTAGATCATGTGTCCTACTAGATCAACCCCAAGATGGTTTCATACCTAACCTAGATCATAAATGAACAACATGATGAGAGTTGCCATCATCAAGGGAAATTCGATCGTAGCCATAAAACAAAGATCCCATCTTGAAATGGGGACTAAAAGGACAGGCCATGACCAACCACATGCGGTTTGTGGATACCACATAAGACCCCTTCCAATACATAGGACATCTAAACATGGTCAAATACAATACATGAGTGACAATAAATTCACACTTTTGGATCATCATGTATGATGTTCCACATCGAGTGAAAAAATAAATGGTACACTGAGGTGAATCTGAAGTGTAACAATTGGTGTTAGCCTATGGCTTACCTTAACCAATCACTAAGTCCAAGTGTCACCTATATTTGTATTATTCAGTTAGGATATTAGTAATATATCCTCAAGTGATGGCTAATGAGTTAATTAATATTTCCTAGCCTAGTCATCATGCATGATTTTAGGATCCATAGCAAATCTCTTTATGAGGTGGCATCATCCATTGTATTATAAATATGTACCATTGGTGTGAATACATTTAGTGTTAGCTAGTGAGCCTTTTCTGTCATCTTGTTGTTCCTATCTATATTTTATCAATTGGTATTAGAGAAATGATAGTCTAATGAGTTTGGTAATTCCATGGTAGTGTTCTATGGAATTCCATCAATGATCCAATGAAGACAATATGCAACACTGGAATTCCACACAATCCAAGGAGAAGACATTATTGAAGGGAAAATTTGTTGATTTTGGAGTGCCTGTTGGTAAAAATTAGATTTCTCTTTCAATATTTCTCTGTTTTTAACGATTTCAATTGCATTGGAAACTAGATTCCAAGACGTGCCAAAGGGTATTTTTTTTCTCAAGATTCGTCTATGTTTTAAAGATATCCATCCCGTAAGAAACAAATTTTGTCCAATTGTGGAATATGCAGCCATTAAAATGCATATTTTGGCCTCCATACAAATTCAAATTAAGCATATAACATAGCATTGGAAAGGTCTTTTATATATCTATCAAATCCCTCCAAGTATTGATTAAACAAATCAATTTTTAAAGATAAAATCTTGTTGATAAAATTTGCCCCAAAAATGGAAAATGACCATTGCAAATGGAAAAGAAATTTTTCTAATAGTAGAGGATTTTGTTTTATGAGATAATAGTTGCAAGTAGAATGCCCAGGGTATTACCCAAATGGGTATCTTTAGTTTTTTCGATTGATTTTCTTGATGAGATTTTAGTCAAAAAAAAATTAACAGTTTGCCCAAGCTACAACACTTGTGCACCCATAGAATCGAACCTTCATCCGTTTTCTCACAGATTGACCTAAACTTGCATCATCTACTCTCAACTCGCCTCAATCTGCACATAACCATATTCAACATCGATTCGACCTCATATCTATCGAATCGACACAAAGATTTTATGGTTGTGTAGGAGGAACGAACGAAAGAAAAATAAAGTTAAATTTGCAGTTTCAAAACTTTGATCTCAGTGATGCAATCATTGGCATGATGTCACAACACTTGCGCACTGTCAAGGGAGAAAAAGAAGGTACACAATTTTGTTTTTAATTGATGGTAGTTAACTATATGAAAAATGGATCACTATCATATAGATTAATGGAAAGAAGGGATAGTTTGGGTATTGTGCACTCCACATGGAGTACCTGCATATAAATAATCTTGTTTATATTCAACATTGTTAAGAGGGTTCATTGAAAGATGAAGTGGAGTTTATGTAATTGAACAACTTGAGTGCCATTGTGTGTTAGGATGACATTGTTCATTAGTGTAAGCCAACATTTTGCGTTTTAGCTTGAAATCATAATTGAATACTCGTCGAAGCATTGTGAAGGAGAATGTATGTTGGAGACTTTGTCATTATACTTGAGCACACCATTATGATCATAAGAAGGAAACCCTTAATAAAATGATCTTTTTTTTGTTCATGTCCTAGATCCACCCGAAATTGAATAAGGGGATCTTAGGTACACCTTGTTTAGAGTGTGATGATGTAAGAATTCTTGATGCTACTCATTTTTTGTGTTTGTTTTGACACTACAATGGTAATCTATCATATAACGCAACACACATGAAATACAAGGCAAGTTAAAGAAATGTAAGTGAAACACAATCTCATTCAAATAAAATCAAGTACAAGTAATTACAATCAAGGAACAAACAATTGCAATTCAATCTCAAGTAATCTAGTAGCTTCCACACATATTCAAGCTATCAATTTGTTGCCACATCAGCATTCAAGGACAAAGCAACATCAACATCAACTCAACACCAATTTTGAACAATATACTTACAAATAGTTCTTTTTTGTAAGTGTGAAATCTAGTGAAGTTGAATTTGTAATTTTTCAGGTGCATTCTCAGCTGAGCCCGACACCCAAGAGTCATTTTAATTTTGAGTCGAAATTGACAATGTTGAGTAGTTTAAACTCAAATCATTGTAAACATCACACTTTGGATGCATTTTCAGTAGTAACTGATATCCTCAACTTCCTGGAAGCAAGTTCAAGCGAACAACTTCAAGTGAGCATGAAAATAAAAGCGAGTGTGTTCTTGGAAACAGATTCAAATGAGTGTGAAAAATTCAAGTGAGTGATTCAAGTGAGAGATTTGCAAGCAAGTCTTCTTCTGTCAATTCAAATTGTAATTAGGATCTACCTGCACAAGGAGACCTCATTTAATCTTTTAAAATGGAAGGAAGTCTCGAATTATTAGAGTTTATGAACACTCTAATAAACACCAATGAAGGCAACACAGTGATATTGAACAAAGAAAATCTTCAATCAATTCTAAATTGTTTGCAAGTGACGAAAGCTAAAGTTATACTTATTCAAGATCAATCCCTATAAATGTGTTGAACTGGCACAGAATAGATCTAGCTAAACAATGATACACACATTTGTAGGGAGAATTGGAGAAAGAAGAAGAAGGAGAGAAAGAATGAAAGAATTCTCATTAACCATTTCCACACTCAAAGAGTGAATAATTTACAATATATATAGGATAAATGAGTAAATAATGAGCCATAGTTGTGTTCTAGATTTATCTAGACACACACCAACAGTTACGGGAGTGAACTACCACCTAGTCTAGTCTCTTAGGTAGTTACAAGAGTGAACTACCACCTAGTTGAGTTAACTAGTCAACTAATCTTCAATTAACTAACTGAACAAAGAATAGTGAGGAGTTAACTCATGAAATCAAGGGTAATGCGCTAGTTTAATGATGATCCCAAGGCAAGTGTGCATTAGTTGGTGATGATTACAATGTTGCATGGTGATAAAACCAATGCAGCATCTAAACTCAGCTCAACTAGTCAAACTGAAGTGTCAACTGAAAGAGAATATTCTACAGGTGGAATATTCTACCCTAAAATATAGGAGACTGGATAATGACTAATTATGACTAATAAACAAGGAAAAACCTTAGGAAAAATAATTCATAGGTGTGTGTGAAGTAACTCCAACACCCCCCCTTGAACATCACTATGGTGAAAATAAAGAATGGGTCCCGAAAACGAGGCCATGTTAGGTACCCAAATACAAAAGATACACTAAAAATAAAGTGAGGAAAGAGGGAAAACCTCATGGGAAAAAACCCCCCTCAAATTACAATTCATAAAAAAATAAAATGAGAAGGAACAAAAAATAGTTGCTAAGCAACCTTGTCCTTCACTCCAAGAAGACCTCGCAACTGTGCAAGTTTGTGCTCATTGAAGATTTTGTTGAAGATGTAAGTGTCTACACGGATCTGATGAAATATATGCATCATTGATATGTCCACACATATCCACTTTCTCTTCTTGTAATGAAGAATATCCAAATAAAGTTTGGATGAAACTTTAAAAACCGTGCGGCCATTTCTGGAAAAATGATTAAATTTTGTTGATTTTAAAAAGATCATAACTTCACTTTCTGGACTCCATTTCGAACGTTGTTTTTTTTTTTAAATTGGACATTTTCCCGAGAGGAATTCAAATACACAATTTGTTTCTACAAATTATGCTCAGAAAATATCAGAATTGAGTCTAATGTGCGCAGCTCCCTTTTTGTCTCCTAAGATGCATGCATTGCGCATGGAAAAGTATCTGCATGTGACTCCTGAGATGCATGCCATATATATTCCACATGAATTTCAGAAAACAAATTTGAAATGGAGTAGACATCATCTTCAATTAATGAAATACAAATTTGTGGAAATACATTTGTAGAAGACTCTTCATAATAAGAGGCTTGATCTTCTGACGGTTTCTCTTCTGGCTCTATCTTTCCAATCCCTTGCATGCAATCTTCACAATCTTCTTTATTCCCAAAAAGAACCTCCAATCTAGTCCATAATTCATTTGGAGTTGATTTTTCTGATTCTTCATATACTTTGTGGAGAATTTATGGAGAAATAGACAAGAAGATAAATCCTATGGCCATATCTTGTCTATTGAGAAAGTCATTTTTCTCATCAGCGGAATCAGGCTCTACTTCCGTTGCCATGGTTATTTGGTATAAGCCTCCACTTCTGAGAAGAAGTAGAATCTTTGGCTTCCACTCCAAATAGTTATGAGGCGTGAGAAGTATTATCGATGAGTAAAACATATATTCCATCTTTTCTGCGTTCTTCAATCTTCAGTACCTGCAAAAATAATTTGGTGTAGCTTTTGCTTAGAAGTCTATTGGCTCTAATACCATGTAAATGTGTTGAACCTACATAGAATAGATCTAGATAAACAATGATACACACATTTGCAGAGAGAATTGCAGAAAGAAGAAGAAGGAGAGAAAGAATGAAAGAATTCACATTAATCGTTTCCACACTCAAAGAGTGAATAATTTACAATAGATATAGGATACATGAGTAACTAATGAGCCATAGTGGTGGTCTAGAGTTATCTGGACACACACTAGCAGTTACGGGAGTGAACTGCCACCTAGTCTAGTCTCTTAGGTAGTTACGAGAGTGAACTACCACCTAGTTGAGTTAACTAATCAACTAGTATTCAGTTAACTGACTGAACAAAGAGTAGTGAGGAGTTAACTCAAGAAATCAAGGATAATGTGTCAGTTTGGTGATGATCCCAAGGAAAGTGTGCATTAGTTGGTGATGATCCCAATGTTGCATGGTGAAAAAACTAATGCAGCATCTAAACTCAACTCAACTAATCAAACTGAAGTGTCAATTGAAAGAGAATATTCTCCAGGTGGAATATTCTCCCCTAAAATATAGGAGACTTGATAATGACTAATAAACAAGGAAAAAACTTAGGAAAAATACTTCCTAGTTGTGTGTGAAGTAACTCCAACACCCCCCTAAACATCACTATGGTGAAAATAAAGAATGGGTCCGGGCAACGAGGCCATGTTAGGTACCCAAATAAAAAAGATACACTGGAAATAAAGTGAGGAAAGAGGGAAAACCTCATGGGAAAAACCCCCCCTCAAATTACAATGCATAAAAAAATAAAATGAGAAGGAACAAAAAATAGTTGCTAAGCAACCTTGTCCTTCACTCCAAGAAGACGCAACTGTGCAAGTTTGTACTCGTTGAAGATTTTGTTGAAGATGTAGATGTCTTCATGGATCTAATGAAGTATATGCATCATTGATATGTCCACACATATCCACTTTCTTTTCTTGTAATGAATAATATCCAAATAAAGTTTGGATGAAAATTTGAAAACCATGCGGTCGTTTCTAAAAAAATGTTGAAATTTTGTTGATTTTAAAAAGATCATAACTTCACTTTCCGGACGTTTTTTTTTTTGAAATTGGATATTTTCCCGAGAGGAATTAAAATATGCAATTTGTTTCTACAAATTATGATCATAAAATATCATAATTGAGTCTAATGTGCGCGGCTCCCTTTTTGTCTCCTGAGATGCATGCATTGTGCATGGAAAAGTATCTGCATGTGACTCCTGAGATGCATGACATATATCTTCCACATGAATTTCAGAAAACAAATATGAAATGGAGTAGACATCATCTTCAATTAATGGAATACAAATTTGTGCAAATACATTTGTAGAAGACTCTTCATAATAAGAGGCTTGATCTTCTGACGGTTTCTCTTCTAGCTCTATCTTTCCAATCCCCTGCATGGAATCTTCAAAATATTATTTATTCCCAAATAGAGCCTACAATATGGTCCATAATTCATTTGGAGTTGATTCTTCTGAYTCTTCATATACTTTGTGGAGAATTTCTAGAGAAATAGACAAGAAGATAAATCCTATGGCCATATCTTGTCTATTGAGAAAGTCATTTTTCTCATCAACGGAATCAGGATCTACTTCTGTTTCCATGGTTATTTGGTATAAGCCTCTACTTCTGAGAAGAATCAGAATMTTTGTCTTCCACTCCAAGTAGTTATGAGGTGTGAGAAGTATTATCGGTGAGTAAAACATATATTCCATCTTTTCTGCATTCTTCAATCTTCAGTACCTGCAAAAATAATTTGGTGTAGCTTTTGCTTAGCAGTTTGTTGGCTCCGATACCATGTAAATGTGTTGAACCTACACAAAATAGATCTAGCTAAACAATGATACACACATTTGCAGAGAGAATTGGAGAAAGAAGAAGAAGGAAAGAAAGAATGAAAGAATTCTCATTAACCATTTCCACACTCAATGAGTGAATAATTTACAATAGATATAGGATACAGGAGTAACTAATGAGCCATAGTGGTCGTCTAGAGTTATCTAGACACACACTAGTAGTTACGGGAGTGAATTTCCACCTAGTCTAGTCTCTTAGGTAGTTACGAGAGTGAACTACCACCTAGTTGAGTTAACTAGTCAACTAGTCTTCAATTAACTGACTGAACAAAGAGTAGTGGGGAGTTAACTCAGGAAATCAAGGGTAATGCACCAGTTTGGTGATGATCCCAAGGAAAGTGTGCATTATCTGGTGATGATCTCAATGTTGCTTGGTGACAAAACCAATGCAACATCTAAACTCAACTCAACTAGTCAAACTAAAGTGTCAACTGAAAGAGAATATTCTTCAGGTGGAATATTCTCCCCTAAAATATAGGAGACTGGATAATGACTAATTATGACTAATAAACAAGGAAAAACCTTCGGAAAAATAATTCATAGGTGTGTGTGAAGTAACTCCAACAATCCCAACTATTGAATGATGAAATCAGGGATCTCAAAAATCAATAGCCAGTGAAGTGTTCTGAACTAGCTTTTGTTCAACACAATCCTCTCTATGATGATGATGATGATGATGATATTTTTGATCAATAGTCGGTGAAGGAGAAACTCATTAAGACAACTCCATATACAGACGAAGATGAATCTATTCATGAACCTAAATTTCAAGATTTTTCTTTTGAGTTCAGTGAAGAAAACATTTCAAAGATACAACAACATACAATAAATCCACTTCCACGGATTTCAAAGCAACAGGTTCAGAATACTCTTTCCAAGCCCATCATCAGACCTTGGGAAGAAATCAACTACAACAAGAATATAACAGGACTTGGATATGACAAGGAAGTTACCTTTCATATTCCTGATTATTCCATACCAATCTAGTTCCAGAGTGTTGGATTCCCTCAAGAAGCTTCAACTTCACTTGTTCAAGTTCAACATCATAATGCGAAGTGCCAGCAATGAAATCAAGTTGGTCACAAGGAGAATCAATGTTTTGATCTCCATTCTTGCCATCATTGTGACGAGCATAACCATTCTTCAGATAGATGTTCAACACTGAAGAAACTTGCAATATTGAAGATTCACTATGAGTGGATTGATCCTTGGCAATGGTCATCAACAACCAAGCGATATTATAAGTCTTATCGTAGAGTTCAATCTCGTGTAAAGACCAATCTTGCAGCACATAACAATTTTGTACCTCGCATAAGTGGTCCCATTATGGCGTAGCTTTTAAGCATGGCCCTCACATGATGAGATAACATGTGGTTTTTTCCACATGCCCACTTTGTGTTGTATACAAATGGAAAAAGTATGGTACTCTCTTGAGCCTAGAGGGGGGAGTACAATGATGTAACTCTTTTGTACCTTAAGGGGGGGAGTTCAAAAATCAAATGATGATGGTTCAAGAAAGCACATGTGGTCTCTCCTATCAACTGAAAAGGGGGGAAATTGATGATGGAATTGAAGATCGTTTTCAAACCGAAAGTTTCAACAACAAATATGTCAGATGGGCATCAAATTTTCCAGATGAGCAACTGCAGTCTGTATATGGAAAACTTTGGTAGGATTATGGTTCAATGACTTATAATTGAATCATACAAATTACATGATTGGGATGTTGTTGGACACCTAAAAGTGTCAAAATTGGTTAGTGGTCATCCAAAAACCATCAGATACATGGTATCAATTGGTTAGTGGTTATCCCAAACCACAAACTTCGAGAGCATTTCAATGATACACTGATAGTAGAGTGGTGATACTATATGTTCACCAATTAGGAGAAAACATTAGATTCTTCTAGCTCAAATACTTGACGAAATGATCGAATTGTCAAGCAATCAAGGAATGTTTAGATATTGCAGTTGTTCACTTCCATATCTCATCTCTCTTCTAGTTCATTTCATATGAACCATTCAACATCTAGATTGGCGGTTTTTCAGGCAGTTCTTCATTGAGGCTCAACTCAGGAGTTTTAGTATGAAGACTTGAAATGACCCCAGTTTATGCTTCGTTGCTGGTATTATTGATCAGACTTGTGATTGAGGGGGGGAATGTTAGCCTATGGCTTACCTTAACCAATCACTAAGTCTAATTGTCACCTATATTTGTATTATTCATTTAGGATATTAGTAATATATCCTCAAGTGATGACTAATGAGTTAGTTAATATTTCCTATCCTAGTCATCATACATGATTTTAGGATCTAGAGAAAATCTCTCTATGAGGTGGAATCACCCATTTTATTATAAATACATACCATTGATGTGAATACATTTAGTGTTGGCTATTGATCTTTTTCTGTCATATTGTTGTCCCTGTCTATATTTTATCAATTGGCTCCAAATCGGGGACATGTGCTCATCTCGAGAGTGCACGACAACTCCAAAATGTAGAAAAATTATATACTTGAGGATGTCAAATGGAGGGGAGAGTGAAAACATTAGTGTCTTTTCCCCTTCCCCACAAAAATAAATAAATCCATGTGTACATGAAATTTATCGAAGCACATGTTAGTAGCAATGCATCTTAGAGAAAAATGTGTACATGTAAGAAACATTTGATTTTTATTCTAAAACAAAAAATGCAAAAATCAATAAAATGAAACACACAAGTTAATCTAATGCTCATATTGAATAGCTTATTCATTCCAACCTACTCTAACATAATAAACATAACATGGTAAGTAAAATCATAAATCCAATGAAACCATTTAATGAGTTCATAAATACCATGAAATTTACCTTTGTAATTGGTCACAAACCAAAATAATGAAAAATAAAGGATCAAGTAAGAACATGTTGACATCTCCTTTACCTTTCCCTCCCCAAAATTTGAAATAGGATCGTGATATTGTGAGATAAGAATGAAGGCATGCCAAGGTTTACCTATACTGCTACAAGCTTCTTCAATCCAAAGGTGGATAGGGCCAATGTTGTCATCTTTCTTGACATAGACATAGGACGAACCATCATTGTTACTCATCAAATCATCAAGAAAGAGGGGCTCCAATGGTAACTCCAATAAAAACCTATGTTGTTCCTCAGGTTGTTCCCTAAAGAAAACAATGCCAAGGCACCCTATGAAAGTATTTTACACCTTCCAACTTTGAGATTGCTTGAAAAAATCTAGAATCCAAAAGAACATCCCTCTTTACTTAGAAAAACTTTTAAAAAAATGATAACAAATTTTCAAGTTTCATTCTAAAATGTTTTCATTTTAAATTTTAAAACAACAATTACAATATAATATGTTATGACATATTACATTGTAATATGTTATTACATATTACAATATTAATGAGAATAATAATGTAAACACGTTACTTTATCTAATTCTTATTGGAACCCAAATTAATTAAAACAAACTTATAATTTAAAGCACAACATACATGATCAAATATAAGACATATATTTCTTCATATATAAGTAATCACACATACAAAACAATATACAAAGAATAATCACAACAAATGTTTCATTTGGAATGCTAATAAGAAATAAGAAAATACATGGTAATAAAACACTTAATGTATTACCAAAACCTGCTAGATTATTGTTAATGGAGGCGAGACGGAATGTCACTGCGGCTAGGGCCTAAACCCTAGCCGCCTCGCTTTGGTTTTCGATTGCAGGGGCGCGGACTGCAGCAGCCGATCATCCCTTTGCTTTCTTGGCATCCAGGGCTGCGGATCGGAGTTTTCAAAGCCAGCGTTTCGCCTGCGTTTCCCAAGTTTTTTGCATACGGTTTGGAGCAGTGCTCTACCTCTATGACTTGCTCCGTCCTTTTGTTTGTTGGAGGTCGCCGCCCTGCTACGATGGCCCCAGATTCGTTTGCCGAGATGGAAATAGATCCTTTGGAAGCATTCAAAGCGTTAGTCCTCTCGGCAGGACCTAAATCCAAGCCTTCTCTTTCGTCTAAGTTTGTTAAGAAGATGGAGGAGATCCCTTCTCTGGAGCTATCCCCAGAGGGGCCTTGCAATCTTGCCCTCCTTCTAGCAGAAAAGGCCCTCATCGAAAATTTTACGGGGTTATGGCCCAGCCCCAAAATGGTGGAGGCATGGATGGATGATCGTTGGAAGTCGTTGATACAGGAAAACGTTTCTCTGTGCGCAGTAGGCAGGGGTTTTTTTGTCTTCAGTTTCTCGAGGGCAGAGGACCATGACCTAGTTTTCAGATCTGGACCCTATTTCATGGGGTCGAGAGGGTTGTTCTTGGCCCCCTGGACTCTTGAATTTAATCCCGGAGCCGAGATCACCGCAGTCCCTGTTTGGGTTAGGCTACCTCATCTCCCCTTGCATCTCTGGGGGAAAAACTCTCTGGAGGACATTAGAAATAAGCTTGGGCTCTTCCTAGACAGTGTGGAGCCGAAAGGGGATCAGTTTACCTGCGCTCATACTTGTGTTGAGGTTAATCTTGAGAAAGGTCTCCCAGAAGCCATTAAGCTCTCCCTGGGGGAATGGTGCCATATCCAAGAGCTGAATTACGAGCATATTCCTTTTAAGTGCCTCCGGTGCCATGCCTATGGTCATTTCGCAAAAAGATGCCCCAAAGCCTCTAAGGAGCCGGGACCAGTGAAAGAAGATGATTTTCAGCTAGTAACTAACCGACGAAGGCAGCCAAGGTGAAAGGATCCACTACCCCAGGCTCTGAAGGCCACTCATTCAGCAGAGGCAACTCTAGAAAATAAAAACAGCTTTGATGCGCTGAAGGAAGATGAAGCCCAAGAACCAGAAGCAACAGCAGTTAAGGAAGACCCTCCGGCAGACGAAAGCCTTCCGGATTCCACCCCCCTAGAATCAGTAGCAGCGAGAGAAATTCAGGCTTCAGATCCGGAACCCTCTGCCCCGGCAGGTCTGGTTGTTTCAGTCCCATCTAGTGGCTCTGTGGAAACTTCTGAACCTGAAGACAATTCAGTTCCGTCTCCACCCCTTACCCGGGGGCGAAGGACCAACAAAGCGTGCAGAGAAAAGGAGGCGGCCTCCAACATTTCTTTAGGTTCTCAGAAAAAGCTGGATCCCTACTTTAAGGGGAAAATTTCATCCCCCTCGGTTTAATGCTCTGCTTCTGTCTACTACTGTGCTCACAGTTTGTGAGAATTTACTCATGTATGCATTTTTTGTCATTTTCTCGAATTAGCTCAAGAAGCAGATGGGATTGGTCCCCCAAGACATTCACAAGAAGGTTGGCAACAATGTTAGAGGTCACCAACCTTCTTCAGATTTGTAACTTTCTGATTCTGACTCGCCAGAATGCCACTTAATGCAACATAACCGTTCTCGTCAAAAAAAAAAAAAAAACACTTAATATATTATAATGCAAAATAAAAAAATACACGGTAATAAAACACTTAATGTATTATAATGCAAAGAGAACATTCTAGATAGAAACTTTTCTTTATAGATCTCATAATACTAAAGTTAACACCATATATCAAACAATAGTATTATAATTAGATAAAATATTTGAAGCCAGGATAAGAACATGTCATCAACTCATCAAAATTTCCGTAATGAAATTTACAAATAAACCAAAATAAAATTTAAATAAGTATGAAAATAAGAAGAAAAAACAAAGAAATGAAATAAAATCTAAATAAGAAGAAAAAATAAAGAAATGAGCCAATATGAACCAATGATGAATCTTTCTCAAACATCCTCAATAAAAAATGTTGTCATACTCTTCAAAGTAAAATTAAAGAAATTGTCGTCAGAGCAAGTTCTATTAGAAAGAAATGCATGTATTTCCTTAAGAAAATGCTAACTTCCTTTTTCGAAAAACTTCTCTTTTATCAAACTTATTTCTAACCATTTTCATAACTATCTTCTCTTTTTTT
>JASDQU010104545.1:389509-452018 GCA_032191745.1 Picea mariana | reverse complement strand
ATATATATATATATATATTCGTCGGAATAAATATCTTTTTCGCCTAGATGATGTCTTCTTGCTTGTTGAGGACATGGCTTCCTTTCCCTTGTTTATAATGATCCATTTTTCTTTAGTTGGTGTGTCTTTGTGCCTTGTTGAATTGTCCTCTCTTTCCTTTGTCGATAACTCTTTCCTTTGCTTCTCATTCTCTATTATTAACGAAGTCTTTAATTTGTAATGCATCAATTTATTCCACTTTGGTCCTACATGGATATTCTTCTTTCTATGCATCCTCGTCATGGTAATTTATAACTCTATGAATAAATGATAGGGAATCGGTGGTTTTGCCTTGAATAATTATGAAACTAGAATGCATACGACAAAATCACACATTAAGAAATTTATAATTTGAGCTCCAGATGAAATAATTTCATCAGAATAAATGGAATCTAAGTCATCATGAAATACAATTAGGGTAGCTTGATAAGGTTGGAATTGATACATCTGAGTTCTTGAGTCCAAGGGGATTGCAAGCCATATCTGAAAATAGTTTGAAATTGTCCCTTGAAAGCTTTTGCTAATTGTTTAAGCATATTTCTCTTATTTTTCAATGCTACAATTAGCTCTCTTTTTTTCAGATACTTTTCTGACCTCGAGAATGACATCAATCTAGTATTCCACACCTATTTCTTGCAATGACCTATTTGATAAAGAATTAAGAATACTAGTTGACTTTCTTCTACTTTTGTTGCAATCTTAGGTAACAAATTATTTACTTGAATCTTTTCTTTAGCTATAACAACTACCTCGCAATGATGAAAAATTTCAAGATGAGGTCTGAAATCTTGCATCTTCTCTATATTCCCATCCAAAATTTGATGTTTATCTTCAATGAGGAACCTCCTTCTTGGAACATGATTTAAGTCTCTTTTAATAATTTATGTAATTCATTGCGAGAAACAATAAGTGTAATAATTTTTGCATCCTTTGATTTTAACTAATTATTTGATTCCTTTAATTCTTCTTCTTTTTTTATGCATTCCTTCAATTGTATCTGCATGTATTTTCTTTGGGCCCTTTATTTTATTAGTCAACTCACCTACTTGTTACATATAAGCTTATATTTTCTCAACAAAATCATCTGCGTTATCTTCATTACTTGAAAGATTAAAGATCTTATCAACATCTTCATCAAAATTTTCTATCAATGACTTACCTTGAGAATACTTCTCTACTATTTCCTTCTCAAGAGTTTTTATCTCGATAGATAGATCTGTTGACAGTGTGAGCTTTTCTTTATCAAGGTATTCAATCTTTGTGGTGAGTTGTGAATTGACTTCTTTAATCCTCCCATTTTCCGTTGCCAGTGAATCTCTCTATTGATAGCCATTAATCAAATCCATAGAGTCAACTAAGTCACTCTATGGAATCTTAAGTTTTGACTTCAAAATTTTGACTTTTTCATCCTTGGTGTCGACAATATATTTGATATTTTCATTTTTCTTTGTTGGATTAGAAAGAGTTAACATTTTGTTTTCCTTTTCTTTGACTCTAGTGATGTTCACTTTGTTGATGATTTTTTTCATTTTTAAACTGTGTATTCAATTTGATGACTAGAGTCTGCAACTTTCTCACATTGAAAGTAGATTGTATGATCCTCCAAGCTACCATGTCTCCAATTTTTCTATGCCATTCTACCATATCCACAACATTAACTTGATTCAAATCTACTTCAACAGATGTAGTTTTATACTGAGAGTGTCCTAGGAAATTTTGTGGTGTCAAGATGTGATACTAATAAATTAAATTTATTCTTCTTCTTATCAGTTGATGCAAGAAATATGGAAGCTCCAAGGTATTTTGATTCTAATTTAATGTCAAGACCCAATTTTGACAATTGATTGCTTTCATCACTTGACACTAAAAACTTTACCATTGTTCCTCGTTGAAACTTTGAAGAAGTATCAACTTGTCCTTCAATGATTACATTAGATGTCACTAGTATTGGGGTAGATGTGATAACTAAAACAAAATCACTTGATTTCTTCGATTGTAAATCCTATAATAGAGAATCAACCTACTTGGAAAAATCTTCTTGTGTAGTCTCCTTAGAATTAATCTGAATAATATCACTAGATAGTCCAATTTATTTTTGAGTTTTCCTTCTTTTATCCAGAGGCCCATCTGCAATTTATCATTTTGTTGAATTGCTTGACCATATGCATTTTCATTCCTATTGGAGATATTACACACTCACCTAGAATTATTTTCCTAATTTTGATAGTCCAATGTTGAAAACGCTTCCTTAGATGAGAATATTCTCTCTAGAAAATATTCCCCTACATTATAGGGTTCTCCTCTTCAGTTCAGATTCAATTACACTCAGTTAGACTAGTGGAATTCACTCATTCATGGAAACCTCAGTTTTATCACCAATAGTTGCATGTGTTTCTCTCACTTCCACAAATGTGACTAGTTAACTCATGATTCTATGGATCCGTTAACTAGGACTAGGTGGCATTTCACTCCAATTTCTATCAGTGAGTGTCTAGATATCTCTAGATCACTACTATGGTGCATTAGTTACTCATGTATCCTATATCTATTGTAAATTATTCACTCTTTGTGTGTGGAATACGGCTAACACAATTTATTATTCTTTCACTCCATTTTTTCTCTCTTCTTCTCACCTTTACAAGTTGTGTATGCTATTTTTCTAGCTAGAACTTATGTGCAGGTATTCATCACATCTTACATGATATCAAAGCCCACATTCTTCTAAGAAGAAGGCGCACAAACACTGAAGATTGAAGAATGTTGGAAGAATGGAATTTCTGTTGTCTGCAGTTCTAATGCTGTATAACTATTTGGAGTGGAAGTCGAAGATTCTAATTATTCTTAGAAGTAGAGGATTTTACTAAATAAACATGGTAATGGAAGTAGATCCAGATTTCTCTGATGAGAAAAATGACTTTCTCGATAGACAAGATATGGCCATAGGATCTATCTTCTGGTCTATTTCTCCTGAAATTCTCCACCAAGTATATGATGAATCACGAGACTCAAATCCAATCGAACTGTGAACCAAATTGGAGTTTCTAGTTGGGAATAAACAAGATTGTGAAGATTTCATGCAAGAGATTGAAAACATAGAGCCAGAAGAGAATCTGTCAGGAGATCAAGCCTCTCATTCTGAAGAGTCTTCTACACAAGTATCTTCACAAATTTGTGTTCCATTAATTGCAAATGATGTCTACTCCATTTCAGTTTTTTTTTTTTGTCATGCAGAATATATCATGCATGCATCTCATGAGTCACATGCATACACTTTTGTATGCACCATGCATGCATCTCAGGAGCCAAAAAGGGGGCCGTGAAAGTCAGATTTAATTCTGACATTTTCTGAAAAAAAGTTGTAGAAAAAAATTGGATATTTGAATTCCTCTTGGAAAAATATCCAATTTCAAAAAACAATCATCCAAAACAGATTCCGGGAAGTGAAGTTATGAGCATTTTAAAATCAGTAAAATTTTAGCGTTTTTTTTCTAGAAATGACAACACAATTTTTGAAGTTTCATCCAAACGTCATATGGATCTTCTTCATTACAAAAAGAGAAAGTAGATATGTGTGGACATCTCATTGGTGCATCTACTTCATCAAATCCATGCAGACATATACATCTTCAACAAAATCTTCAACGAGCACAAACTTGGACATTTGCAAGGTCTTTGTGGAGTGAAGAACACCGTTTCTTAGCAACTGTTTTTTGTTTCTTCTCATTTCTTTTGTTTTTTCTTATGCATTGTACCTTGAGGCAGGGTTTTTACCATGAGTTTTTCCCTCTTTCCTTGTTTTTTCAGTGTCTCATTCTTATATGCATTGTACAATGGGTACCTAACATGGCCTCTATTTTTAAGACTCATTCATCATGTACACCCTAGTAGTGTTCAGGGGGGGGTTGGAGATATTACACACTCACCTAGAATTATTTTCTTAATTTTGATAGTCCAATGTTGAGAATGCTTCCTTAGATGAGAATATTTCCCTACAATATAGGGTTCTCCTAGATTTCAGTTCAAATTCAGTTAGACTAGTGGAATTCACTCATGCATGAAAACCTCAGTTTTATCACCAGGGGTTGCATGCATTTCTCTCACTTCCACACTTGTGACTCAATTAACGAATGATTGCATGGATCAATTAACTAGGACTAGGTGACATTTCACTCCAATGTTTGTCAATGAGTTTCTAGATCTATATAGATCACTACTATGGCACATTAGTTATTCATGTAGCCTATATCTATTATGGATTACTCACTCTTTGTGTGTGGAATATAGTTAATACAATTTCTTATTTTATGACTCCAATTTTTCTCTCTCCTCCTCACATTTGCAAGCTATGTATTTTCTTTTGATAGCTATATCTTCTGTGTAGGTACTCACCACATCTTACAATTCATTTGTTGAGAAGTACCAGGAGCTTGAATTGATTTGCTCTCACCACCATGAGGATCAGTGACAGTTGAAACATGTACTCTTGCTTGATCTTTCTCCAATATATGGTTTTGTTTTGAAGTGTTGTAGGTTACCTGCGATTTCAACAAATACTGCACTTATTCCCAAGAATTCTTGTTAGTTGTTTTCTCAATATTAGGATTTGATTGATGAATGTATGGTGCAGAGTTGAAAGTTGTACATTGTTTTGAAACCACATGGTTAGAATCATATTTCCAAACCTCTCCTTTTCTCAAATTAAGAAAAGTAATTAATATAGAAATAGTATCCATCGCATACCTATGCTTTACAATCAAGGAGAAAACTTGATAGGGAACTTGGCAAAGGAAGACTTGCGAATTTTAGAAATAAAATGTAGTTGGTTGACCGTGAGTCTTTGACGAAGATACTCTAGACAAAAAATATGGGGTGATATATACACACGTAAAATGTAAGGTTTGAGTTCACAACCATACACATGAATGATGGTACAATCTTGCTACAAATACCAATCACCTATACTCAATTTAGGAATTAACTGAAGAAATATCCTATATTCCTCAGGCATTTTGGAAGGTTGTTTTCCATGAATAACAATATATACATGTAACAAGAATTGGTTAGCAAATTGCATATAGTTTCCATTTGATGAGGCTACAAAAAAAATAGGGGTCCATTCAATGACTGACAAGGGTCTACCATTTTCATCTTGATTTCGGAGGGAAAGGTGAGAAAAAGAATCGACTTGAAAAAATAAAAACAAGTACATCAATTATTATTGATTACAAAAATTCTTAAAATAGTTAAACAAACATAATTGTTTGTGGATAGCCTCTGCTACGAAACTTGCAAAATTATACTCAATGGGCGGCGAACCAACTGGAGTAACTATATCATTCATCAAACAGAGCATAAGCTCATCGACGTGATGGTCATCGTCATTACCCAAAACAACTGACAAGACTAAAATTACTTGTTGATAGATTGGGGAAAATAGGACTGAGGATATGGGAAACAAATTAGGGATAGAGTTTTCATCTATCGGAAAATGATGAATAACTTCCCCTTTTTTCCCAGGTTCCCAAGTATTCACTTTTGCAACTAACTCCTCTTTGTCATTTTTTTCCAAAGGGGTTTATAATAAAAACATAGAAGGAATGGATTATGGTGTGATAGTTAACAAAAACCTAGAACTTTCTACAAACATAATGGTACAACTAGAAGGATTATACAATTTAACAAATAGCTCATGGTTGACCAGGTGGGAGTAGATTCATTTGGGTTCTAGGTTTGTTAGTTCACCAATTCCCATGCTTTCAATAATATGGATTGGTTCAAATAAGGTTCGAAGGTATCCCCGAATAAATCCACTAAACAATCAGACTCCTTATAGGCATTACCAGAATTTTTCGAAGAAATAGTTTTCCCATGAGGCTCCATGTTCATAAGAAAAGAATAAAGTTTTCTTGAAGTATTAGGGAAAATAAATGAACTTCTTGGTTCGAATACTAGCTTATTTGAGTGTATCCCTGATTATCCACGAGTTCCTCAATTCCTCTGGCTCATAAAAATATGAATGCAAATAATAAATTCCTCTATGATTTTCTATATGAAGTTGAAGAATACTTCACACATGTGAAACTCGACATGTTACGTTGACCATAACCTTAATTATTGAATCATATCAATGACAATAAATGGGGAGGAAACAATACATACAACCAACATTTTGAACCATTTAGCTCATTTACGATATATTTTTTGGGGTGATGGATAACACTAAGACATGAATGATTTGTAGCCTGAAGCTAATTTCCTAGTGTCATATCAAACAAATGTACGTCGTCAGATCATTTCAGGTGCCAAATGATCACTAAAACTCAAGCTTCTCTGGACCTGAATTAAACATGATCTATTAGATTAAGTTCAACATTTGTCGTTAGATCTTTCAAGAGTGCAAGTATTGTGAATCGTTTAGGTAACTCCATGACCAAAATGCATAGAGACCATCGAACCTCATCGCCTAACATTGTTCGATATTTAGAATGATTTAAAGAACTTAATAAGCTTACAATTTGTATCCCAAAATCATTCTCAACCATTAGATCTACTATTGTTAATATGTTGGGATTTTTTTTTTAAGTAAGATGAAGATTTTCTATTCATAAAATGAGAGTATATACATGCAACCATTGGATGTTATTCAAAAAATAAACCATAGGTTGTTGGCCTTCCCAAAGGGAAACCAAGAAAGCTATAAAAAATGCTAGTATTGTCATATTGAGTCTGATAATATATGTCCAACTAGCTTGCACTAGTATCCTCAAAACTACAGAGAAAACAAAGAAAGGCTAGTATATCGAGACTAAGAAAACATAGAACTCAAAAATATCCATGACTCATTAAGAACATGACCTCGAGGATCCCCATTGGGATGAGCACCAACGAAAGGCGATGACTTTAGTTGGGCCTTGGAGCTTGAGGGAGCATCCTTGCTTTTGACAACATGGAAGACCCCTCGCTACTTCTTCACGAGTCATGAAACCATTTTTATTAGTAAACTAGATTGATGCTCTAGAGATTCCATCTATTGCTGTAGATTTTGAATTTCCTTCTCTTAAGGCATCCTGCTCTATGCTACCATTTCTTTCACATGGTAGTATAACACCACCGTTTGATAGAATTTTGTGTCCTTATTTTTGGTGCATCCTATATAAAGGAAAATGTCCCCATCTTGTTCCTCCACAACTTCATCCTCAATATGGGCATGCCTAGCTCTCACTGCAACTTCTAGTGCCTGCATGGATTCCCTATCATTTGGGTCAAACTTGAACTTGTAATTCATGGTCGCCTCCTCTATAGCTAGGACAACCTAAGTCTTCTTCTCTGGAGCCAACTCTCCTTTACGTTTTCTGGGTTCCATGGAACCTCAGAAAAAGCCCCACAGAGAACCCTATCTATAACCACATTGAATCACCTAAACCCACCATAAAATACTATCGGTGTCAGACCCGAAGAACAAATATGAGAGCTACATAATGAAAACTATATCCATTTGAGCTAAAATATTAGGCCTTCTCCCACGCACAGGCATAATTTATCTCTAGACGATGTCGTCTAATTCATTTGTTTCCATTAATTTCTTCATAACAAACTGTAGCTACCTGAATCGACCGATCGTACCTACCCTCAAGCTTCATTGATCTCTGACTGTCATGCTCCATTATTTCCTCGCCCCCCATTCAACAATATGATGCACCTAGGTCACTTGGATAGAAGAGGTGACAAGAGGCGATGTTGTAGACGAGACATCCTGTGTGTGGACTTCATGTCCCATCACTGTGCTAGCTGTGGATTCATCTCTATCGGCATGGCCATATGGCATATGATCCGAGTGGTTAATATGTTGGATTATTCAAATGCAAATTTACCAATTATCGATCTTTTAACTTTGCATCCGAGATCCAACTTAAACCGTTAATCTAATCCCTACACGAATGATCCCAACAATTGATTAGAAAGTCAAAATTGCACTAAAATTTTAGCGATGTCTTGAATAATTCCATATCTTAATGATTTTTTATAAAATTTTCTAACTACAATCCTATTTTCTTATGACATAAACGCTTCGTTATAAAATTAAGGGAAATTAAGAAAATAATCAAAGATAGTTACAACATTTGGATACAATTAGAGAGCATGACTCCACCCGAGTCATGAAGAACGCAGACTATGTCTTTTTCCCATTGGGCCATGGAGTCACATCATGCATTTAGTTCTGTCATAATTATTGAATTAGTAAATCATATACACATGAAATATCCAATCATGGATATGTTTTTGTTACCAAAGATTCACATTGGATCTAAAGTAATTGTTCAACCATGTAATAACTTAGGGATAAATCAATCAATCAATGTTGTAATTAATGACCAACCAATTAATTCTCACAAATTATTATAAGTAGGATACACTAAAAACTTTCTATCCACTTCATTGTGTCCTACATTGCTACTAGGATTTGTTTAACGCAGTAGGTGGAAATTCAATTGGCACAATGGTTAGTCATTGCGCCAATTGAATTTGGATTTGACCAAGACTGAGACAACGAGTTTTTGATATGCGGCCATGAAAAAAAAAATAACTAGAGCTACAAACAGGTAAGAAAAACCCAAAGTTGGGAGAAAACGGAAAGTGCGTGTGAGGACAAGGAAAATGGATGACATAGTGCAGATGATAAAAATAGTCATTACAAATCAAATTTAAATGGAATTGAAACTCGATATGTTGCTTCATCACCTAGCCAATCTAAGAGATGAAACCCCACCATTGTATGCAAACTCTCCAAGCTACTTTATGATTGTGTTATATAAATTTACCTATATCAAGTATTTTTTTCTTCAAAAATATGAAAACGTCAAACTTAAAATAGGTAATGATTAACAAGTACGGCATTGGCATGCGTTATACCTTTTGCACAAATTCTCAAGATGGGTTCTACTTTTGACAGTATACATTAAAAAAACAAGAAATATTTATTATTGGGGAAAGTAAAGGCAGCAATAAGACTTCAAAGTCTTTGGCCAATAAGATATCAGATAAATGAGATTTAAAATTTAAAATAAATCATTTTTTTTTAGAGTTTAGATAAAGGGGTGTATATTTTATGGTCAACCATGAACTAATAAAAAGTCAAACCTAACTCAAAACTATATACCATGCCTATCGACAGGTATAATAATGCAGTGATATACTCCATTCATTATGCATGTTTATTATACTACATATTCTAGTAACAAATGCAAATGTTTTAAACATTAATATGAAAAATTGCAAAAAAAAATAATATAAATTTATTAATATAAAAATTCTCTCAATATTTATTACTAATATTTTTAGTTTGTAAATATATATATATATATATATATATATATATATATATATATATATATATATATATATATATAACTTTTTGATGTATAAGTACATAAATATTTAATTCTTAAAATAACAATCAAATAATTAATTATTTACACATATATTCCCTTAAAATATATTATTTTTATTTGTAGTTTGAAGCTCTTTCTTTGAATGCATAACACCCATCCTTGGAATCCTGTACTAACTCCATTGAATGATTCTATTAAAGAATATAGAATCAAACATTAATACTATACATGAATATGAATTAATGTTCAGAGAACTTTTACTTTGATCTACCCTTTATAGAGATGAGATAATAAGTCTATGTATTGATAGATAAGCTTGTATGGTAGATAATAAATATTGTTTTTGATAATAGCAATTTTATTAAATATGAAAAATGCAAATCAAAGTGTGAGACAAAAATGTTTGAGGATTTTAAATAGATGATCTTTTAAGTATATGATTTTACATTTCCCTAGTCATAGTTTATAAAATTCTTATCTCTAATATTTTTTTATTATTCATTACATCACTAAAACGATTTTTGAGGAATAATTACAAAGGGATTATGTCTTATTTTTGGCTACAAATCAAGTATACTTGGGTAGATAATGGAGCCTCTGTATATTTTAGTCCCATACTATATTTGAATCCTTCATATCAACAGTCTCACTGTAAATGTTGATGTTAATTCTTTATCATTCAAGACTTCGGATGTATAAATATCAAAGACTAACTTATAAATGTTGGTGTTAATTCTTTATCTTTCGGGACTTCCGATGTATAAATATTAAAGCATAACTTGATAAAGATAAGGTGATAAAATCAAAGATAATGAACTCTATACAACATGTACGTGACATTAGTCATGTTATAGTATAATTGTATGATTTATAGAAAAAGCATCATAATTTTCAGTGGAATTTAGGCACGGATTTTATGCATTGTAAAGATCAGTGATTATCACATTTTTTGTATTTTATTTTATTTTTAAATTTTTGTTGTGGAAAAATGTTATTGTTTATTATTATTATATATATATTATAATATATACTATTTTTATGAAAATGAAATTTAGTTGTCTACAGTAAAATTGTAAGATTTTACATAAATGAATTATGTCCAATAATGACATTTATTATAAATGGACCAAGTCATAAATTATCAAATTTACCGTGTTTTCCTAGTTCTTCTCTTCATTTATCCCATTTTATGACTAGATCATTCGGTAAGAAAGTTCTTTCTTTTGCTCATCTGTCAAATAAAGACTTCATTCTTTCTTGATAAGATAACTATTTATGTTTGACTTGTTCATGAGTCTATTGTACCTGAATAATCTAATTTACTCGATGTTGCATATCGATGGGATCTTCTTGAATATCCTAAAGAAACTTCATCGCAATGTTTCCGAGATGAACAAAGATATCAACATCAATTCATAAACTAGTTGGAACGGGGATATTCCCATATATCTTTTAGTGTTGATTATGTCTTCCCATAATGCATATTTAAATTGGGAATTCCAACTATGTTTCTTCATCCCTAATGTTGGGGGTTGGGTGTAACCTGATACAAAACAAATAAACAGAACTATATATAATCAAAGAGGAATAGCTTCAAAAAATATTGGTTGTGTCTAAAAGACACATTACAACACCTAAGCATAGTGCATTATGATCAGAATGCCACAATGCATATTGGACATAATTTCCTTCATTTCAACCACTTGATAATGACCCATTGGGTCCTCTATTTATAGTCTCAAGATCTAACCAACTTCCTAGAAGTCGGAAATATATTGTCCACACACAACCATCGGTTGTTAGAGTTGACTTCGTCAAATCCGCATTGTCTAGTTGGCTCGTCAAGGTTGTATGACCTGATCGTCCATGTGTCCAACTCATATTCAATTGCTGGGCTGGTCGATCCACCAATCGATTGTCTACGACTGCTAGTTGACTATCCAACCAACAACATAGTCAACTACTCGACCAACTGATGTAGATTTTCGGTCGATCTCTTGACTGCCTATTTCTAACTATTGGTCAACCACCCGACTGACTGACTCCAAGAGAAGTGTGATGAACCATCATAACCTGAGGTTCCAACACCTCCCCATCAGCATATGGCTCTAGAGATTCAGGAGGTGAAATTAAGTCAACATAACACCCCCCATAATTGCATCTTCCTAAATCCCAAACATAGAATGGAGCTTGATAAAATTATCCTCAGAAAAAGTTTTGGTAAATATATCAACAATATGATCATCTGTTCTATAGTATACAAGAGTGACAACCTTCTCTTGAAATAATTATCTCAAATAGTGAGCATGGAGCTTGACATGCTTCATTTTATTGTGTGCAACAGGGTTGTCAACAACTTGAATTGCACTTTGATTGTATAGTAGAGTGTACTCGAGGTCTGTAAAGGAAACCCAAATTTACCTAAGATCTAGAGAATCCATAATGTCTTTGTTCTTGCATGAAAAAAACCATAATACACTGCTTCTTTTATAGTTGACAGAGAGATTTCCTTCTATTTCTTGCACGACCAAACCAATAGTCCAGTTTTGAAGTGAAACACATAGTCAAAGATGGACTTTTGATCATTGTTGTTGCATGCCTAGTCAGATTCAGTGAAGCTGACTAACGAATCTTAACTTCAAAAATATTTGATACCAAGATAAGTGGTACCCTTGAGATAGTGACAATTCTTTTGATAGTTTTCTAGTGGCTTTCTCTGGGATCCTACATAAACCGAGAAACCACACTAACATAAAAATAAATGTCAAGTCAACTTTGAATGAGATAAATAAGATTGTTGACCAGCTGTCGATAGAGACTAGCATCGACTTTGGTAGACTAATTTTTTTTACTCAACTTAACTCCCACTTGAAAGGAGTAACACATGGCTTACATTCTGTCATCTTAAAGCGTGTCAATAAATCGATTACATATTTAAATTGAGAAATGAATAGTGTAGAATACCAAGATTTTTCATATCAAAGGAGTTAACAAGTTATTTTTTCATTCTAAGAATGAGATCAATGTTATTTCTAGTTATGACAAGGTCATCAACATACACAAAAATAATCAAAGTATTTCCATGAGTATGGAGTATGTATAAACCATGATCAAATTCACAATGTTTGAAACCGAGATAAAAGAAGAAATTGTTGATATTAGCATACCAAGCTCTAGAAGCTTGCTTCAAACCATAAAGAGACTTTTGAAGTCAACAAACAAGGTTAGAACCTATCACAAAACCATGAGGTTGTTCCATGAAAATTTCTTCAGATAGGACACCATGAATAAAAACACTCTTCACATCCATTTGGTGGATCTGCCATCGAAAATGAGCAACAAGGGGAATAGTCAATCAAACATAGTTCATATTTGCAATAGGGGAAAAGGTTTCAATGTAGTCAATGCCTTCTTGTTGAGAAAATACTTTCACAACCAAGCGGTCTTTATGACGCTCAATAACACCTTTGGAGGTAAATTTGGTCATGTAGTCCCATCGACACTTCACAATGTTCTTCCCTTGAAGTCGGGGAACTAAATCCCAAGTTTGATTATTTAGAAGAGAATTTATCTTAGTCTGCATATCCTACTCCCATTTAGGTTGTCCTTGGGCACCTGAATAGGTAACATGATCATAAGTTTCAAGAACATGGGTCATCAAAGAAACATTGGTATGTTTCTTATGATTGTGATTTTGTTGGCATGAAGAAGTATCATTGACATCGGGAACCAAAAACTTCAATTGTCTTAGCATCCCATCTAGGATGACAAGAAAGGAGTGAATTCATGTCCACTGTAGAAGTTCGATAAGAATTTAGAACAATTCCAGTCGAAGGAGATGGTGAACCAATAGAAACATAAATCAACTAACTAGTCGACTCGAGAGGAGTCAATGGCCTAGGAGAAACCGGAATAGAGTTCGACTGTCTAGTTGAAGAACTGAAAAATGGGATAGGAGAGCCATTGTTAGAAACGACATCAAAGGAACCATCCTATAGTAAAACAGAGGAGGCATTCAACAACTTGATTCTTTTGGAATGTTGTTCAATATTAAGAGGGGGGTGAATCAATATTGCTTCTTTTTCTCAAATTAAATTAATTCTTTATTAATTTATAACAATTTATCAACAAGAATGTACATAACTCTGAATTTTAAATGTAACAATCATATATTTCATTTACAAGTTATAGTTTGTAAGAGACACCAATGTCTCTTCTTTTGAGCACCAACTCAAGGAGACACCAATCCCTTATTTTCCAAGCAACAACTTGAGGAAACACCAATTCCCTGTAGATCAGGCTCCAACCTATAGATGACTCCAATCCTATTTTTTTCAAGAACCAACTTCAGGAAGCTGCAACTCCCTGTGTTGTCACAAAAATTGACATCCCTAAAATTTTTTAACTCCTTGCTGCATTTTGTGCAAAATCCACTAATTTCCCGCCACCTCAAAGCTCCAATTCCAAGTCATCATTGATCTCAAAATTATCAATATGATGAAGTATCATAATTCGCTTTGGTTTGAAATTCCCTGGTCAATTTGATTGTTTTTAAAAGTACTAAGTCTATCATCTTTTCAAACCTTCAATTGCGAGTCATCATTGATCTCAAAATTATCAATCTGATAAAGTATCATAATTTGCCTTGGTTTGAAATTTCCTGGTCAATTTGATTGTGTTTAAAAGTACTAAGTCTATTGTCTTTTCAAACCTTCAATTAGAATTATTTCTCAATATATGCTTATATAAGTCATGGTAAGATGAAATATCATAATTCACCTTAGTTTGAAATTCTCTAACCAATTTGATTGTGTTTAAAAATACTAAGTCTATCCTCTTTTCAAACCTTCAATTGGAATTATTTCTCAATATATACTTATATAAGTCATGTCAAACTAATTCATTCTCTGTTTTCAATTATAAACACCCATTTCTCAATATATGCTTATATAAGTCATGGTCAAATTTGGTTCATTCTTTGTTTTCAATTATAAGCATTCATCAACCTTATTTTGACTTTGTCTTAATTAGAAAATAAAATTATTATTTTAGAATTATTTATATTATTATAAATGATTTTAGTAATAAGTTTAAGTTTATTTAAGTCTATCGTCTTTTCAAACCTTCCATTGAAATTATTTCTCAATATATGCTTATATAAGTCATGTCAAACTAATTCATTCTTTGTTTTCAATTATAAACAACCATTTCTCAATATATGCTTATATAAGTCATGGTCAAATTTGGTTGATTCTTTGTTTTCAATTATAAGCATCCATTAGCCTTGTTTTGACTTTGTCTTAATTAGAAAATAAAATTATTATTTTAGAATTATTTATATTATTATAAATGATTTTAATAATAAATTTATTTAAATAATTTTTTATAAGCACTTATTAGCTTTGTTTTAACTTTGTCTTAATTAGAAAATAAAATTATTATTTTAAAATCATTTATAATAATAATTTTATTTAAACAATTATAAATATCCATGATGTTTTGACTTTATTTTAATTAAAAAATAAAATTATTATTTTAAAATTATTTATATTATTATAAATAATTTTAGTAATAATTTTATTTAAATAAATTTTTATAAACATCCATTGACCATGGTGTTTTGACTTTGTTTTAATTAAAAAATAAAATTATTATTTTAAAATTATTTATATTATTATAAATAATTTTAGTAATAATTTTATTTAAACAAATTTTTATAAACATCCATTGACCTTGTTTTGACTTTATCTTAATTAAAAAATAAAATTATTATTTTAGAATCATTTATATTATTATTATAAATGATTTTAGTAATAATTTTACTTAAATAAAATTGTTGGCCCTATAACCCAATTTGCAATTCCTTAATCAATTCATATAAACACTTGACCTATCCAAATTTCAAGCCAATCCAAGCCACGACCCCAGTCTTAACCATTGTCCTTTACGGCTGAGGGTTCCACCTTGGCTTGCTTTGATGGTACAGTCCTGTCCAATGGTAATTGTTGCGGAGGAGGCTTTTTCAAGATACATTCGTCAAGGATTACTAAATGGTTTATTAATTGCAGAGCTGAAACAAATACAAAGATGGAGCTCATGGGATTATGGGTGACTCTTACCTTGGTTTTTCTGGACGATCAAAAATTTACAAATTCTGGAAGATTAAAAAATAATTATTAAGTAGATAAATAATAAAGACAACCTCCATTCTGCAAATATTGAATGCTAGAAACAAAAAAACAAGAGATCTAGCAAAAACCTTTAATGACATCAATTTCCAGCGTATTTATAAGGTTCATAACAAGGAGGCAGACTCTCTTTCAAAGAGAGCGCTAAAAGAAGATAGGCTTTCGATGTATCACTGTGAAAATGGGGAAGATAGTCCTATTTCCTCCCTAAATATTTTTGAAGTTTGAAAAAAGCCGGATTATCTTCTGCTCTGAAATTTTCTGCCATTTTCAGTATCTTAGAGGCTGTTTTATTGCTTGATCTTTTGATGAGTTAGTGATCTTTGTTTCCAGAACTGGCTTATATTCTCTATTTGCGCTGATCAAGGCCCCGATTATAAAAAATCTGTTATTGTAAATTTTTTTATACATTATATAAATTTGTGATCATTTTCTTTTGGAGAAAAACCATTGTCCTCTACGGGTCAAAACAACTCCCATACATTATCATTTATAAACTATTATAATTTTAATCCGTGTCGCACATCGGATAGTCCCGTGGAAAATAAAAATGATGACAGGGATCCAAAGGCTCGCATAAACTGCTAGGAAGATCCGACGATTCACGCGTTTCAAAGATGGACGAGGTTTAATGGAATGGACCCCGCGCGGGGTGACGCGAGGAAGTTTTGTCTTAGGACGCGTGTCAAGCAAAGGACGCCGCACAACAAGCTTCAAAACCACTATTTGAATCCCCACGTCACTATTCATCAAAACTGCCAGGAAAACGCAGTGGTTTTTTACAGTGGAATTTCGGGCAAGGTTTCTAGGACAATGGCGAAGAATATTCAAAAACCGTGACATGGGTTTTGTCTGGGACAGTCCCAATTGGGTAATGCGGGAGGAAATTTGAAATATTCTAAAGGTTTTGAGAGATCTTGGTGTTTTTCTGAAGGGCATGCGTCCAGATTTCGGGAATGGACGGATCTTGCATTGCTTTTCATCAGCTTTGCCAAATCGTGCAAGAACAAAGATAGACAGGGGCTTGTGATACAACTTCGACATACCATTGCTAATAGTTTCATGCCGTTCCTATCTAGGATCGTGATTGTATAACATTGCAAGATTTTATTTGGGTTGGACATATATATGCTTGTTGAAGATCGAATGCGCCATTTGTTCCATTGGATGCGACAAGCTATGGAAATCTTGTTCTCACTGAACAGTGATTTGAATTCCTTAGTTGCAGATCTCGTGTTTCCTATAGAAAAATGGGATAAAAAAGGGATTGATCAATATCTGAATGACACTGTAAATCTGCTTGATATTTGCATTGCATTGAATGCTAAAATCTCATGCCTCAATCATCGCCATCTTATAGTCCAGTATATACTGCATTTGCTGAATTTCTCTTATGGAATGCTATCATTTGACAAGCTATCTCGTGCCAAAGATCATCTAGGAGAATTGATGAAATAAACAAAAGATCATCTGGGAGAATTGATGAAATAAACAAAAACCAGAGGAGGAATGATGCATCCTAAACCAACAGGAAAATTGAAAAGGATGCTGCTTTCGAAGGACTGCGTAAATACATTATTGAACATAGAAAGTGTAGCGGGTCTTCGTAATGAGGTTTTCTCTGCATTAAACTCTATAATCAACTCATCATGGTTAGCGTTGGAATCCTTGAGGGGTTTATTTTCTAGAACAAAGGTCAAAGATAGTTTGAGTTCTGGGCTTTATGTCGGGCTTGTACATTATTTTGAAATTTCTTGAACCTGTTTTGGCATATCCTATTTTGGGTGTTGAATACTCAGTTACGCTCATCAATATAAAAGAGCAAGCCAAAGGCATTACAGAGGAATGGATGTTCAAGATAAACCTTGGAGGAGATATTGTCAATGGCAATTCGTTGAAGGACCAAGCCTTCTTGCAACTTCTGGTTACTTTTGGCATAGCATCAGAGTTTGATGACTTATCAGAGTTTGATGACTTATGCAAAATTGTTCTTGCAGATGCAGGTCGCAGGAAGACACCAGATCCATTCCCTTGGACTTGAATTAAAGATGGCAGATGTTGTAGAAACACTGGTTAATAGTGAACGATAATTTGGAGCAGGAAACTTTGTCCATGCATTTGGGCTGATAGAAAAGTTTCCACCGGTTTCTTTGTTAAAGAAATATTTGAAGGATGCTAAGAAAGCTTCTCAGGAAAGATTAAAAAAAGGGGAAATAACTCTACTACTGCACAAAATGAAGCAAATACAAAAGAGCTTTCTGCTTACAGAGCTGTTATGAAGTGCATAATTTTGGATCACAGTGTTCACCAGATCCTCTTCAAAAGCGTGTAGCTAGAGAAAGCTAAGGCTAATAGAAAAAGGTCTGCAGGTGTACTGGACTCACTATACCCCTGAGAAAGTACTGCCGTGCAATGGAAAGAAAGAGTGTGTTGAACTTAATTTTGGAGCAATCTTTCTTCTTGAGTGAGTTATTTTTTCGGTAGATTTTTCGACGATCTGCTTTTAAATTTTCGGTTAGTATAGAATTTTGATCGATTATCTGCAGGGAAAAGTTTTAAAATGCATAGAACTTTGATCCATGAAAAACTCAGACTACCCCTAAAAATTTAGCCAGATCTAGACTCATTTTTTTACCTGAAAAATAAAACTTGGAAGGAAAGATTACTCCCAAGTTAACCTACTGGCTGAAAAAGCCTACACCCATGCAGTGCAATGCAAAGGAAGAGTGTGTTGAACTTAGCGTCATCCTCCGATAAAAGTTGTTTTAATGACATATATTGTACTAGAAGAGAAGCACAACAAAATGAATGCAGGAATAGAAGGAAATTTGTACTAGATATGAAAATACATTTGTTGGAAGAGATTCTCACGCATCACCTCAGCGTGATGTCAATGCATCAAATATTTTGGGAGTAAAATTTTTAGTTGGCTTCATAGCTGGTGATATTGTTGTTTCCACTTTCCCTTTGGACGTTACCAATTTAGAGAATATTTAGACATATTTTGACTTTGCATAGATTGATAATGATTGCCACTCAAAATTTACTAATAGGATCATTATTTTGGAAGCATCCTTGTATGTGCTGAAGAAGATAATATTCGTAGCTTTGTTGGGGGGTTTTTGTATGTGGACAGGTGGCAACGAAAGGTGAAAAACTGAGGTTACAAGAAAATGACACAAAGGTGAACAAGTTAGGTTACAAGCAAATGACAGGTTGTTGAATGTATTAGAACAAAACTAGTTGGCAGTTGATCCTATTGGTAATCAAATGAAGATAACAACTCCTTACTTCTCATAAAAATGGGACAACTCATTGACCTAGGTGTCGAGAGCTCTAGATTTCTTTTAAACCATAATTTTATTTAGAAAGTAGATCCATATTTCAAGGCATCACTTGAGCAACTATTTCCACGAATGGAGGAATTAGTTATTGAGCATTAGAGGATAAAATCAGCAGCAAAAGACATTTGCAAGGGGTTAGCAGCGCAAGGGGATTTTTTATTCTTAAATGTGATATGTGTCTTTAATAAAAATATTTTCTAGAATTGAGGAAATTCTAAGATTTTATTTTGCTAAATTATGTCTTTTATTGTAATCCATTTTTTATGTTTCCATTGATCCTTCTTCTTTTCATAGATTCATTTGTGTTGTGACTGTTTCAATTTAATATCACCTCCAGCGTATATTTGAACACAATATTTTCTATGTTTTGTTGTGAGAAAAACAAGACCTGTGTTTGAATATTGTATACTTATTTTCTGGAAATTAAAACACAATCTAAGTGAATCACATGTCATTCTTGTATAATGCATATATTTTGTTATTGAAATTTTGGTTTAACTTAAAAGACTTCAAATCCCTTGCAAGTTGTTTAACATTTATCCCTTCACTTGACAAAAACATTATCGCTGCAATGGAATGTCTGGGTGCTTCGATCAGAGAGGTTCTATCTTTCCTTTTGGATAGACCTTCTAACTAATCTAAGCTCCTCTCTTATCATCTAAAAATTCCTTATCTTCCACTGGCTTGTGATCTCCCAGATATATTGTTCATCATCATCATGTCCGGTTGTCACAATTTGTTTAATCAAATATGCAGAGTATTACCCATCGCAAATTGTTCTATCATGCTAACAATTAAACCAATTGTAGGAACACCAAACATTCTTTTGGTGCTAGATCTAGCAGTGGTTCCTGTTTTTTCACAAGGTCAAACTTGGTCATGCGAATATCACTATTGATTATAGTCTCTTTAGTCGATGTTGGATGAATAATATACAGGTGTATTTGAATCATATTTTTGCGTCTGAGCCTATTTTGACTCTGGTCAATAATCAACATAATGTGAAATAATGAGGTTCGTCTGATCTTGATCAACGTTGGAATCGAAATGATATAAAATGATTTCGATTAAAGCTTCAGGTCCAAGTTTGTGTTGACTCTAGTCAACTTCCAACCAAACCTGAAATTGTTACGAGGAAAATCTCTCTATGGCCAGGGGTAAACCACAACAGACAGAATGGCTGTAGAAATCAACTCTAATCCCAAGTATACTATATAAATGAAATGCTAACAAGACAAGGTCAAGATCCTACCTCGTCTGGAAGTTCAATGAAGACCACCATTGAGCACGCAACTCAAAGCTTTATACCTGCAACTTGTCCTCAACAACCAAGATATGCAAGCATATGGTGATAATATATAATGTTATCATATAAAATAGCATAATCCATTAACATGCATGAAAAATACACCCATGGAATAATAATTCAAATATTTGCAATATATCAATTGGACAATAAAAGAGTATTTCTATTAAAATAATCAACATAAGTAGATAGGTGACAAACTTCTGTGTCAGCACATCTCGGAACCAAGAAACTAAGTCCCTCCAGTTGGGCCTCCACCACTCCAATCCTCCACCAAAGACAAGCTCATATAAAGGAGACAATGAGGTTTTCCATCAGAGAAGGAAGAGCTTGGGGGATGAACAATGAGTTTAGGCTTTCAAGGTTAAAGGGATACCGACTCAATAGGAAGTGAAATTTCTCCAGAGTATCTTTGTTCTCAAAAGTTGAATTCTCCTCTTCTTCAAGGCTTGGATATGGCTCAATTTATAGCCTTCAAAAGGAACTGAAGGGCCGATTTAGAGCGTTTCTAGTATATGGAAGGTCAAGGATCATGGATCCCGTGACGTGACATGGAAACCTAACATAATTTTTAATTTTGAGCACCATACCCGATGTACGTGGGCTGTATTGGAGAAACCTTCATGCATGTTGTCTAACTGGTAGGGCACATATATGTGGAAAAGTGTGTTTTTTGGCTTTGGAAGGTAAACAAGGGGACTTCAATTCTATATAGGGACATGGAAAGGCCATCCAAGCAAGTTGCATGGGGTGAGGAAAATTTTTCTATAATATATGACCCCTAATGTGTGAGGTCAGAGGAGTATCTGCAATGGACAAAATACATTATAATTCCCAAAAGTGGAGTAATGGAGACTCAACTGGAAGTGCTAGTTACTCATGAGAATATTATAATCCATAATGTATTTGTGCACATGGTTTCCAATCTGAATTACACTGCAGATCCATGTGGAAATATACCAAATAGTTCTTCATGGCCATGAATAGGCAATACAAAGTAGATACATGCCATAGGTTGCCATAGTCACAAATAAGGCCCAGTGGAAACCAGTCTCAAAATCAATCTGAAGATATCCGTATAAAATGGAGTACATTCTAATCTCCCATGATCATTGAAGTCATATAGGTATTGGTCCAATGAAAGACAACAACAGAATAAGAATGTTGCTACTGTAATCTGGAGTCTTCTACACTATTCGTCGAAGGTGCAAGTCTACATCATGTGAATTGAGGGGTTGATGTTGAACATAATGATACTTTGATTATTGGTCATTAATGTATATCATTGACAAACACAAGACAACCTATCAATAATGAAAGTAGGCATCAAGGCACTGAGTACATTCTTACAAGTGTGAATAAGGGTGTTGAGGTCAAACACTCGAAGAATCCATCGATCAAGAGACATTGATGTATTCCCAACTGTTGATGGCGGCAGAACCTACCACTGATGACTACAAGCCTCTAGGTACTCATAGGACTTTAGGTCTCATTTCCATAACAGATGAACTGAAGTTGATGGAAAGAGACCTGTTGAAAGGAGAGAATTAAGGCATCTCTCATCAGTTAGCATGAGGTACAAAGCAGTGGCTTGATTATTAGAAGGAGCTTAGATGAATAATATTTTCATGAACCAACGACCCTGTGCATCTTTTGCATGCACCAGATGCAAACAGTGCACAGAAAAGACCCTCTGAATAGTATCCAATAAGGAATACTACCGACAAGGACGAGGAAACCACCAATAAGGCTAATGGCATCCAAGACACTGCATGAATCCCAATGTGTGAATAGATTTCTTTCTGTCGAACACAAGGGAACCCCCCCAGTCAGTGACCAATGAGGTGATGTCGACTGCTGGGTTCAAGGTTACCTACCCATAATGAAAGTAGGACCAGGGTGCATGGTAGGACTACAACTTCATGTGACTCTGAGACACACTGAAGGTATGACTAACATCAAAAGTCAAGAGTTCTAAGAAATGGCCGACATAGGATTATAGACTTCCTTTGAACAAGATCATGAGACATATGGAGGACTCTCGAAGCATAGACTTGATGATGAAACTTTATGATGCAAGAGGCATAAAAAAACTCTCCATAGGGACTGGAATATAACCAGTCGGAGGAGTAAACTCTAAGTAACGAGCTCAACTTCCTAGGTCATGATAAACCTAATCTTTGGATGACAGTGGAATCAAAAGTTTTTGCTCTGTTCAAAGACGACATGACTGTTGTTGATATGAGATAATATTTTTTTCTCACTCGTCTCTTTTTTGTTTTTTCATAGGCAAATGAATTCTATGATACAAGATAGGAAACGAGTGTCTCGAGTAAGAAACTGGTGCCAAACAATGGAACATACCTATGCTTAATGAAAGGAAATGCATGTAGGGCATGGACACTTGGGGGAATGTTTCCTCTTAGGGTATAGGGTGTCAAGCTGCAAATGATATAAACAAGGCTCTATTTGGCTAGTGATGCAAATTATTGAGGTAAGAGGCTTATAACGAGAAAGTAGAAACCGATAATAGGCTCAATACTGCAAGTGAGATAATGAAATGAAATTACAACTTAACTCCAAAGAATGTCCTTGTTCATAGATTTAGTCCCCTAGGCCCGAAAAAGTATAAAATAGTACCTAGGAGAACTCTTCTAGCCAATGTTGTCTAGAGTGTTCATTTTTCATAATTAGTCTACTTGGTTCGAAAAAGTGTTAAACTTACACCAACTATATGTCCTTTCAAATCCATTTAATGAGTGTTAAAGAGACAAGTTCACTCGACAATCTTTTCGTTTTTGAGAGAGTCAGAAAAGAGCTTAAACAAGACTTGGTGGGAGTCCCATAGGTGAAGGTCAGAACGCTTGTGAGTAAGAATATGGGGTTTGAACAAAAATTCATATTAGAACTGATGGCACAAAGTTTCTAACTAGGGAACTCATGTTTGGTAAGCCTCTACCAGTGACCACTTAATAATGACACTTCTAGTAGTAGTAAGAAGGTTTTGTGTCGCTAGTAAATGGGTTCGTACCTAAGGCATATGGATCACAGTCATAGGATAATGCAATAATGCCAAATGGAGTGACAACCTATCCTATATGCTAGTGAAAGGAAATACCTGCCGAAGTCACGAACGGGTAGTATGATGCTAGAAACATCAAAAACCATGGACAAAACCACCAAAACAAATTTTTTCCACTATATTATTAGTCCATGAGGTAAAAAATTAGCATAAACTATATAGAGTGGGTAAAAAAATTCTATTAATAGTAAAAGATAGACTTTTTACCATACCATTTGAGCTTTTTCACCCACATAGTGCATTTTAGGCCATTTTCCCCTCGATCTTCAAGTGTCAATTGCGAGAGCTATGATCAACGAAATTAGCAATCGTTTGGACCAAGTAAGTGCCCTTACCCTCTTCATTTTCAGTGGATTAAACTTCAATTTTAGGTCAAATCTTTTTAGTATTAGAGGGCGCAATATGTGAACTAGGGTGTACGCGGTTGATAGTTCATCGTGTCACGTACATGGAGGCATGTATGCAGGAAAAGAAAAGCACGCCTGCGTATATGCGACCCTATACACAACTATTAGCACTATAGCTCGCGTACAAGTGTGCAAACAATTTTTTTATAAAATTTAACTCAAAAAATGGCTTTCCTTTGGCAGATTGGTGCTTCAATGGAGAGAGAGGGAGCATGAAGAGGTAGATGCAGCAGTGGAAAGGAATGTAGGGGCCCAACTAGCTCTAAAAAGATGTGGCCTTTATAAATTTTGGGCTCTCAAAGGAATGAGGGCTCAAGTGTGGTTACTCCAGATGCTCGTAAACTATTGGGATCTGGAGACAGAGGCCTTCAATCTCGATGGGAAACAATTAAGGATTGAAGTGGACGGCATGTATTTCATTACAGGATTGTCTTGTCTGGGAAAGGTAATGAATCTCAAGGCTCGAGGGGCTGGGGGTGGTATGACCATGGAGGATTATATTTCCACCCATTGTGTTGCAGGCACAGATAAAGTAGGGAGCCAACTCTTAATTAGGGTGATCAAGAACCTGAGTTTGAAGATCATCGTACTTGTTCTTACACAAATCTTGGGGTTGGCCTCATTGCACCAGGCATCAATACCACTTATGTTCTACACAGTGGAGTGTTTACGACCCATTGTTTATGATTGGTGTAACTCACTGTTGACTAACATGAAGAGTCAGCTGACAGATTGCAAATAAGGGAGAAAGAGAAACTTCAGGTTTGCATCCATCTTGGGTACTTTTTTCTTTGAGAGGGTTCCAGGTTTGAGCCCTAGAGTAGAGATCATTCCGCATGGACCACGCGATCCATCCATGTCATAGTGGACCGACGTTATGAGGCGTCTAGGAGGTGGTAGGGTGCCAACCCCCTACAATGATGAGTTCTTTTTCTGGTGGCACCGACAGGTCATAGCCATTGAGGAATACCTTTATGCTCAGATCAACTACAGAGGGGATCCATATACGCCTTTTCCACCAGGATCTGCCTATGGTGATATTGGTAAGAATTTTTTTTTATATATTTCATTTTTTTTTTGTTTTTCAAAAAGAATAAAAAACAAAAATATTTTGTATGGTATCAAGTATTAATGATTTCTTTGTCACATAGATGTAGGTCCGCGACGACCAGACAAATTCCCATGACATTGGTGGAGGAACCAGGGAGATGAACACGTAGGAGGAGATTCAAATAGAGTTCTACAAAATGTGCAGGGGAACTTGTCTCGATTGACACACAAGATTCCTATGGTTTAGGTGGAGGATCTTCTGGAGTCTATGCAACAACATGTGGTGGGTGTGCCCCATGCATATTCTTCCGACGTCTCACAAACGTCATACTGTGCTATCATGATACACATCCGGTGCCACAGGCGTAGATTCCATGGTCATATATACCAACCATATATGTATTTTGAGGGTGTGAACCCCATTTTGTACTATGACACCATTTTTTTTTGAAAAGATGAAATATAAAAAAATTTGGTCCTCAACTTTACTTATATAATGTGTACATTCATGAATGTGTTTTCTTTACTTCAGTTATGTGAAAAATGTCAATCTAGAAAATAATTAGCATATGCATCAGATACATGATTAGAACTTCGAGGTATATGATTATAAGTAAGAAAATCAAAGTATTGTTCCAAAAGTCGTACCCCTTGTTACACATTATTTTTGTCATCCCTATGACCGTTAATGATGTAAACCTATCTGTTGCCTTCACAGGGGTTAGTGGCCTGAATTACTAAAGAAAGAAGGGAGAAAAAAATTTACTGAGAGAAGAAGTTGTATTTTTCTTTGTAAAAACCCTATTAAGGAGGATTTCTGCAGGTTGCACTATACACAGGGTGTGGAAATTCCTGATTTTCGCACCTTTCTCTATAGCTAGGTTGCAAAGTTTCCGTAGGTTTCTCTATAGCTAGGGTGCAGAAATCCCCGTGCGTGAGAAAAACGAGCGCCTTCTCGATGCTTGTAGAAGGAGAATCTTCTATGGTGAGGTGGCCTCCAAATGGTTTGGATCTTACTCGCTTTCATGATTTAGTGGGATCATACTAACCTCCTCACCTTATCCTCTTTAGCTTATAAAATGAGAAGAGATCTCATGGAGAAAGTTAGATTGGAGTGTTATTGATTTTTGTAGCTTGGAGTTTTTGGAGCTTGTATGTTGGCTTTGAGCTTTGCTTTATCAAGATAGATTGTGAGCAGCTATCGGATCTACAGTCTCAGAATCCTTGGAGCAAGAAGTGTGTGGGAAGCAAGAAACTGTTGGAAGGAACCTGACAACATCAAGGCATCTGGTTGTATCTTTCTTCCACATTCTTTAATATAGATAAACTTTTCTTTCCTATATGAATGTTATTTGTCCATATTGTATGATTCCTTGATCACGTACATAGTTTCATATCAAATAGACTCTATTATTCTTGTCTTTGTTGTCTTGTGTTTATTTGCATATATTTCTCCAAAAGCCTCGTGACGGAGCTTGGATTGTATTGGCAAAGTTGGATCTTCGATATTTAAAAGGTATGTTCTAGATCCATTTCTCATTTGATATTTGAAATCTAAGGAAATAGTAGTGTACTTTCTTGTTTTGTTCTAGTTTCGTAGTGAAGCTAGGGGGATTGATTTGTGTCCGCACTTAACAATTAGCCTGATAACAAAATTGGCGACCATACTGGGGACAAATTGTTTTCCTAGTTTGTCTTGATTTCTTGCTTTGATTTCCTAGGTTTTTTTTTCTGAGTCATTGGGAGATCTAAATTAACTCTTTGACTATTTAAGTTCATTGGAAAGACCTTCTTACTTTTTATTTTTTCATTTTTATTTTGATTTCCACACCTTGATTTGAGGGACAGTGCGACGATATTTGATTTCCACACCCTACCTTTTTGACGCAGTGTGGAATTTACACACTATATTAGTTCTCTGGCCTATGGAAATCAGGAATCGACGCACTGTGTTAGTCTACAGCCTGCGACGATTGTGATTTTTATTTTATTTTTGATGGCTTTTCCTTACCCAGATCTTGGATTTGGTTTTGGGGTGAATTTTTGGGTTTGATTATGATCTATTTATAGTCTGCTTGGCAGTTTTGAAACTGCTTTTAGTCATCTTTGCTTTGTTTTCTTTTGAAAGATTTGGTCTCTTTCTTTGAGTGTCGTTCAGTTACAAAGCCTTGTTTTTATTTAGAATTGTTTGGTGAAAGAACTTTTTCTTTTATAGAATAGTTTGTATTAAAAGAGAAAGTTTGTTTGGGTTGCTTTGTTTTATAGAGATTTGCTATTTCTTTTAGTTGTCTTTGAAACAAAAAATTGATTTCTTGCTTTATATGAGATTGGGGGAATAATTGAATTTGAAGTAGAAAAATTGCATGGTTTTTGGCATGGGGGGCCAAGAATCATGTATTGGTGTACAATCGCTTTTGCTCAATTCTTGAGGTTCATGATATTGATGAGTTTAATAAAATTTTGGGACATTGTGCATATGGGAATGATAAACGTTTTCTCCCTCTCGTAATATAGCTTTCATCGAAGTGAAATATTTTCATTCTCATTTCTTTGCATTGTTTAGAGTTGGTCAAAACATCATTTAGTCCATGCCATTTTCCTCTTGAGTAACAACAACCTTAAAATAAAGAGCTTATAAAAATTGATTAGACATTTTTATATTTTCTGGTAGAAAACCTACATTAGATTAGTTGTAGGGCTTTGGAATAGGTGTGAAAGATAACTTTCCAAAGCTGCAAACAAACATAGAATCTTGAGTTAGGGAGTAGTGAAATCCACTTGCTACATTTTGTCCCGGGAAGCCCTTCTAACAGAAGGGTCAATCACAAGGTCGCATTGAGACTGGCATAGTTACTCACCCTTCTTTGTTGGTCTTGGTGTAGAGATTGTGCATATTATGGGGGTCTCTTGAAGGTATACCCACAATGATAAGTGGAATCCTTTCGATTTGATTTTGGGCTAGATACCCTGCCTTTGCGCGTGGATTAGACTGTTGACTATTTCCCCAGGCATCATTGTTGTAGTTGGTAACCTTAGTGGCCTTTCTCTTTAGGTTCTTTACACGAGGTGACTCTGGAGGGGCAAGTCTTCACTTTACGTGGAATTGACGTTGGCCAAACTCACTTGGGCTCCTTGGAGGGTATACCCACGTTTATGTGTGGGAGCTTGCACCAGGGTGTAAGTCCATTAAGCAGGTCATCAACGTAACTTTTCCACCTGCTCTATCTCAACCCCTTCTTGCATTGTTCCCACAACGTTGGATTTCATCACCAACTAGTGAGTTCATTGTGAGAAGGTTTTGTTTTCTTGATTTCTTACTAGATTTTTAGCATGTGCTGCTTGTTTTCCCTAGAAGACTCTAGGTTGGATCTTTATTTAATGGCATTAGTTCCCAGAACGACCAATGAGGGAACCCCTTTTCCAGGGGAACCTTTTTTTTTCCCTTCTTACAGAAACATTGGTCCCCCTCACATCGCTACTCTGAGCCTTCCAGGTCTCACAATTGGATTACCAGTATGGTTGTTTTCCACTCAGGTAATCCCGAATGCAGCTAGTGCATCGGTTGTAAGAGCTTCCCCCCAAGAACATCAACCTCATGTTGATCCTTCACCTTCTTCACCAGTAAGATCTTCTTTGCCTTCTTCACTTGCAAGGTCTTCTTCCATTTCATCTTCTTCACCAAGTGAAAGCTCTAAAGCTAGTAACTCAGTGGATAAGAAGAAGAAATGGAAGAATAAGAAGAAGAAAAATAAGCAAGGATCCAAAATTCCAACCACTGTTGGACATGTTGGAAAGAAACCAGTTACTGTTAATCATGTTGGGAGTGTTGATGGTGCCAAGATCATCAAAACAACCCGTAATCCCAAGTACCCTTTCAGGCTTTGTAAGGGTAGCCATCTTCTTAAGGATTTCCCTGGTCCATCCAAGGTTATAAAAGCATGGTCTACACAACCTCACCAACCCATGTCATCAACCTCTGAACAACATGTTGATGACCTCTCGTCAACTAGTCAAGATACCATTGGGAAGAAGAAAAGTAGAGTCAAGTTCCCGTGTATGTTATGAAAATGGAGTCATCTAACTCACCTTTTCCCTCATATGGACGAAGCCTCAAAATTACTGGAAGACATGACTGTTTCACAGCCCCAACTTCTAGTTGCTTATCACAAGCTTACTCTCGACCCACCTGTAGTTGATGGTATGATCAATCCGGTCCCTTCATCAGTCAGTCTGTTTGATCATGTAGTCAATATGGTCACATCCTTAGTTGAATCAGTTGAAAAAGTGGTCGATCTGATCCCATCCTCGGTCGATCTGACTCTCTCGTTAGAGAGTGCAACCCAAGTGGTCGATCCGATCCCATCCTCGGTCGATCCCACTCTCCCGTTAAAGTGTGAAACCCAATCAGTCGATCCCTTTCCACCCGTTGACCCCATTCTTCCCTTGGAGAATGAAACCCAAGTTATCAATCTAATATCCTCATCAGTCGATCCTACTCTCCCGCTCAAGAGTAAACTCGATACCGCCCATGTTTTTCTCGTTGATACATAATCTACCGTGCAGAGGGGCATTCCTCCTCCCGTGGAACCTCCTCCAAGTAATGAGGCCATCCTTTTTAATTGGGGTGTGCTAACTAGACCTCATCTTCCCTCTCAAATTCCTTTCCAGATTACAGTACAGGTTTGTGGTCGGGACGTTCCTTAGATGCTGATAGATGAAGGTGCGTCTGTTAGTATTTTGTCCTCTATTTCTTGGCAAGATTTGGGTTGTCCTCAGCTTGCACAGATTACGCAGAATCTATTAGCTTTTAACAGAAGAACTAGTCAACCTTTAGGGACCCTTCCTCAGTTTCCCATAACTTTGGGAGGGAAAAATGTATTTATTGATGTCATGGTAGTCCAAGACCCCTTGGATTTTTCTTTACTCCTTGGGTGAGATTATGTCTATGCCATGAAAGCTATTGTGTCCACTCTTTTTTGTGTGATATCTTTCCCTCACGATGGAAGAATTATGAATATTGATCAACTTTCATTCATCGATCCTAAATGGATGGCCTCCCTAAATGGTTCTTATATGCAGACGGTATTGCCCCTACCACATGTTAATTATGCGACGTTGTCTCCCATGACTTCATCTTTTGATGATTTGGATCCAATAGTTGACATGGTGATCTCTTCGATTGGAATTTTAGAGCCTAAACTCCTTACCCCTATCATGACCCTTGACATGTGTTCCTTCCAGAGTGTGTTTCTTCCATCGAGTGAATTTCTCTTGGAGGCCATGACCGATTTTTGTCCCTTGACATGGTATCCTTCTGTAGCATTGTCCTCTTGGAAGCCATGATCAAGCAGAGTTTGAGCATGGTTTTCTGATTGCAAGCTCATTAAAAAATGAAACTAGCTTTGAGCATGGTTTTTTGATTTCAAGCTCATTAAAAAATGAATCCAGTTGTGAGCATAGTTCCTGTTTCTGTGTCAAGATCGTTAAAAAATGAAATAAGAGGTCTAGGGATTGAACCTAGATTCTTGAGCATAGTTCCTACTCCTGTGTCAAGCTGGTTAAACATTGAAATAGATTGTTCCCCCTCTCTGTTTGAGTCAATTCCTTCATCTAGTATTTGAAGCTTCATTTCATTCTCCTTTGCAGTTGGATGAGACAAAGCTTGGGGGGAAATGCTTTCAGCCGCTGGACTTCATGATGAAGTTGAGCCGCTAGTTTCTTAAGGTGGGGGCTAAATACCAACCATCCTTGTGTTATGCGTTGGGAAGTCGCAAGCATAGTTTTTACTTTGGTTCAATCTTGTGTAAAAATGAAACCACCTACTTCAAGCATAGTTTCCTCTGGTTCACGCTTGTGTAAAAATGAAACCAGGTCCAAGCATAGTTTTGTTTAGTTTTAAGCTTGTGAAAAAAATAAAATCTATTCCAAGCATAGTTTTGTTTAGTTTTAAGCTTGTGTAAAAATAAAATCTATCCCAAGCATAGTTTTGTTTTGGTTTAAGCTTGCGTAAAAATGAAAACAATCTTGAGCTTAGTCTTTGTTCTTTCTCATGCTCGTAAATACATGAGAATGTAACCAAGTATACTTTTGTCGTTTTTTCGTACTTGTCACAATAACACGAAAATAGAAACCTATGGAGTATTCTTTAATCTCTTTTCACACTTCGTAAAAACAAAAATATTGTCGAGCAACCTTGTTCTTTTCATGCACGTAAAAGTATTTGAAGAAAATGTTTGATGAGTGGTAGATTATCAATTTTTTGGTCTCATCAAACTAATTTACAAAAAAGGAATTGGGAGAGTTCTTTGTAAGCATTTTTTAGACTCTATAAACATGAAAACCTCCAAGTTTTCTATCTTTGGACTCGTTAAACAAACATTGAAAGAACCATATGGGACCAAACCACTCCTTCTTAGGGTTTGTTAAACATACTCCGAGGGAATCGTCCGAAGGATGAGCTTACATCAACAAGCATATGTTATCCTCCTCAAGTTTGCGTAAAAATAAAGGGTACTCTCTAGAAATGGCGGGGGAAAACTTGGGAAAGAAATATGTCTATGTATTTGTGTTAGTGGCAATAATAGTCGCTCTTGAACATGACACCCCCCTTCATCATTTGAATCTGGGTTGGGAAATCCATTTGTCTCTCATCTGACTTTTTGCAAGTTCATATCTTGGGTCGTCTTTGAGTCAATGTTGCTAAGACTATTGTCGTGTCATTCATATGTTCAAGAGAAGTCCAAACAAGCCCTCTTTCAATTCAGCCATCTGCAATTGTCAATTCCTACCACGTCGGTCTTCCCCGTGTCAATTTCAAATAATTTTCATATTTTGATCTACCCTAAATTTGTTACTTATTTCGTTTCATTGATGGGGGATACATTAAGGCCCTCCTGTGACGAGTCTTTTCCTATCAACTTCAACTCATCATTCGTGAATTAGACTTAGAAATCATTTAGTACCTTAGAGCCTGCATGCCTCAATGGTAGGTTTCTTCGCTTTCGACAGTGGATTCACATCATTGGTCCCTGATCAGGAGATTCTATCGAGTGTTCAAATTTAGATCATTTATTCAAATTCGATGGATTGTACTGATGTACCTTGGGAGTCATTGACATCAATGGTGATTTCCCTTGCACTTGTTAATGGTTTTCATGATTGACCGACAATCAAGTGGTTTCTACCATGTTCAACTTCAACACCTGTAATCACATGGTTATATTCGTACTTATGGATGACATGATTGAAGACCCTAGATCTCATCAGCTTGGTCCAGGTTGTGATGGAGTATTTATGATTTGTATTGACACATAGATCCACTTTGTATGTCTCGTGGCTATGTTTGGATTTCAAGTTTGGTAACACATATATCCATAGTGTATTCTTGGTGGCTATGTATCATCTTGATGACATGGATCCACAATGTATGATTGGTGGCCATGACTTACATTTATGACTTAAATCATTTCTAGTATGAGCATGGGAATGCCTACCTCATAAATGGTATAATATTGTGTAGATGCTTGATTATTTGCAGGTTCACGATTGGTGCGTTCCTTGTTCCCGACACACACACATGCATTTTTACAAACTTTTTTGGTTGTCATGAGTTCCAGCCTCATACTTTGGGGGGAATTTTGTTACACATTATTTTGGCCACCCTGATGATGATTCTACAAGCATGTGTTTAGGCTCTCAAAAGGATCTTTTGCATGAGAAAAATAACTAATTTCTTCCTCTACAAGGCTTGTTTTTAGAAGGAGTCCACAGGCTAGGAGTAATACACAGTGCAAAAATGCTTGATTTCCGTAGGCTTCTCTATACCTGGCTCACGGGGTTTTCGTAGGCTGCTATATAGGCAGGGTGCGACGATGTTTGAAAGCTAAAGAAAGGAATAAGTTCACAAAGGTTAAAGAAGGAGGATCTTAAAAAATGTGAGGTGGTGTCCGTATGATTGTGATCCTACCGGCTTCTCTAATTTGGTGGGATCATCCTCATCTCTTTAACCACTTCTCCTTCTCCTATATAATGATAGGTTTCTCATGGAAAAGGTTAAGCAAGATTGAGCAAAGTATTGCTGAAAGAATAGGTTGAAGACTGTGTGAAGGATCCTATTGCAATTGATGCTTGAGGTCTCCATTTGTCTAACACAATTTTGTGGACCATCTTCATACAAATTCAGAGCAAGTGTATGTGTGTGTTGGAACAAAGGACCATTGAAAGGGAACTTGTGACATCAAGACAATTTGGTTGTATCTTCCACTTTTACTTAATATAATAAGGTGAGATGTTTCTTTCCCATAAAATTATTAGCATTTTATTACATGACTCCTTAATCACATGTTTAGGTTTTCATTGAATCTACTATTGTTTCTTTCACTTTGGTTGGTTTGTGTCATTGCAGATTTGATCTCACAAGAGCACCGGAGCAAAGCATGGACAAAAAAGATATAAGGAAGTGATATCTAAAGGTATGTCTTCCATTCCTTCTTTGGTAGTAAATTCAATGATTGTAACTTAGGGAAAGCGTCATGTCCTGTCTTGTTTTGTTCTAGATCTAGGTGGATCTAGGGAGATTAGTTTATGTCCGCATTCACCAATTTATCCAATAACACCCCTAGGAATCATCAGAGTAGATTAGGGTCTCACACACGGTAACTGCCATTTAACTGGCATACGAATAACTGAGATTTCAAGAGAACCTCTAAAGACTGAATACCATGTGAAATGGCGTCCCACAATAGTTCTATAATGACGTTATACTCAACCACATTATTTGTTGATGGCTCTAGACAAATGTGACCTGAAGACACTAGTTGGCCCTTGAGTGAGTAAATAACCCACGTGGCAGAAGCCGTGTTCTGTGTATGACGACTAACACTGTCTACGAATCCTAAGTAAACTGAAGATCCCGTTGACATCTTCCAACTAAGGGAAAACTTGATAAGAAAGTCGATGACACAAAGGAAAATATGTATATACTCTAAGATACACTAGTATACAACAAGTCATGCCCAAGCTTGAGGGCCCAAGCGTAATACCTTTTAAGGTAGAGCCCATTTCTGGGCTCATCCAACATATTCCCTTCATAATATTCCAACTCATAGGCTCCTTTCTCTAAAACATATCACACAATATAAGGAACAAGCCACATGGGGTTGAATTTGATTTCCCCCAACAGTTCTTTGTCTTGTTCATACAGGAGAACCAAGTCACCCTCAGTGTACTGCCAAGGATAGACATATCTATCATGCTGAACATTAACACATAGTTTATTCTCTTTGATAGTCATAGAGGCATCTCGACGCCGCTCATCTAGGTGCTCTAGGTGTACTAGGTGTTCTTCAAGATCAAATGTGTCAGGTAGGAGATCAATTTTCAGTTTGAGGGAAGGTATTTCAAATTCAATCAAAAGGATCGACTCCATGCCATGTACTAACTGAAAAGGAGAAAAGTTGGTGGAAGTATTAACCGAGGTTTGATATGCCCAAAGTGTAGGGTAAAGCATTAGATGCCAGTCAAATTTACTTTGGCTGACAATTTTTTGCAAGATGGTCTTGAGAGATTTATTCAACGCCTCTACTTGTCCATTTTACTGGGGATAATAAGGGGAAGGATGACTATGATTAAACCCTAGTTTTGATGCTAACTCCTTCATCATTTCATTCTGAAAGTGACTTCCATGGCCAGTGAAAATCTCCTTTAGGATTCCAAACCAAGCTATAATTTGGTTGAATATGAAGAATGTTGTTGACTTACCATCAAATTTAATGGTATGCATGGCCTATGCCCACTTAGTGAAGTAATCCACGACCACAATAATATGATGATCCCCCCCAGCTGCAACTGGGTTATAGTCCATAAAATATACCATCCACTTGGTGAAGGGATCGACGATGATGATTGAATGAAGAGGGGATGGACGCGAGCACATTTTCTAAGAAAACACCTAGCAAGGGTGACACTTCTTGACCACTTCAACAAAATATTTAAAAATTGACAGCAAAAAATAACTGGCTCACAATTTTTTTTGGGTTGTCGCGAGACTAGATAGATGACCACCACAATCCCCTCTATGACAGTCATTGAGAACCAACTCAACTTCCTCGTGAGGTCAAGAAACGACAAAAAATATTATCTACTCCTCGACGATATAAAATGTCGTTTATGATAAGGTTGTTTTTAGCTTGACGACGTATACGTCATCGATTGTCTCTCGATAGATGCTGGGATAGATTCAAGGTTTGAAGATAAATTAGAATGTCTCCATATTAGGGGTTTGAAGATGAGATAAGTAAGATATGTTCATCATCAAATGAATCATCATGAATAATGTTCTCATCTAGTCGAGGGAAGTCTGATATCAACTCGACAAAAACTAGCGATTTCTTAGACTTCATCGAAGAAAAATCAATATCAAATTCTTGCAAAATAACAATACACTTATTGTATTTCCCCCCTATGATATGCCTGGTCATGACGTATTGAAATGGATTGATATATGCAACTACGATAGTTTTGCAAAGTAATATATAATTCCACAATCTTTGAACTACATGTACGGTGGCTAAGGTTAGTTTATCAATGTGAGAGTTTTTAAGTTCAGGACCGACCAAGTTTCAACTGAGATAGTAGATAATGTTCTCATGGAGCTCATCATCCTCCTGAACCAAAACCATACCAATCGCCCCTTCGTACACGGTGATATAAAGCAAATAGTCTCTATTGTGGCTTGGAGGCTTCAGTAGAGACGTCGATACCAAGGCTTTCTTAAGAGCATCCAAGGATTCTTGGGCTCTCTCATCCCATATAAACAGAGTATCCTTCTTCAAAAGATGCACAAAAACCTTAGTTAAGTTGGCATAGTTCACTATGAATTGACGCAAGAAGTTATCCTTCCCCTGTAAACCATGAAGTTTTCGAATATTGTGTGGGGGAGGTAATCGAGGTATTTCCTCAACCTTCATAGGATCCACCATGATCCCATTCACAGAGACTAAGAATCCTAAAAGACGACCATACCTAATGCAAAAGATGCAATTATGACGGTTCAAACAGATGCGATAGTAACAAAATATCTCAAATACTAATCCAAGGTGAGTGGAGTAATCTACTCTCTTGCGAGAGTGAGCAACAAGATCATCTAGGTAAGCTTCGACAATATGTTTGAGATCGTGAAAAGAGAATGCCATGGCAGGTTGGAAGGTTTCTCCAACGTTTTTAAGGCCGAAAGGCATTTTATGGTATGAAAAAGTAACCCAAGGACAAATAAACGCCGTCTTATGTTGATCCTCAAGTTTGATTATATCCTAAAAATCCATCCATAAAAGAAAAACTTCACTTCAAGTGCACCCATCAAGAATTTGGTCGATGAAAGGAGTCAAGAAGTTGTCTTTAGGACAAGCCTTGTTCAAGTCTCAAAAATCTATACACACGCGGATGGTTCCTTGTTTCTTATTCATGGGAACGAGGTTGGATACCCATTAAGTCAAGGGAACCGGATAGATGAAACCTGCATTAAGTAGCTTCTCTACCTATTCCTTAATAGCAGAGGACTTCCTAGGATTAACAACTCCAAGACGTTGTCGAATAGTTCTAGCATCCAGATAAGCATTGATCTCATGTTCGAAAATTCTAGGGTCAATCCCTGGCATCTCTTCATACGACCAAGCGAATATGTCACAAAATTATTTGAATAGATCGATGTAGATCTGAATTTCTTCAGGCGAACAATATGCACTGATATATACATTCTCAATTTTTCCAACAATTTGAGAGATGTTGATTGTGATAGTAGGAGAAATATTCGCCATGTTTCCTTCGTCATAAACACCATGCATATCTAGTGGAACCATAACATGACCAACCATGTCACTCAAGGTAGATCTAAATTCGTCATGTTCGATCCTAATAAGTTCTAGGAGGAAATAAGAGTGATGATGCATATCGTCCCAAGGCCTATTAGGAACATTCATGGCCTCTACGATGGCTTCATCCAAAGGTAAAGTATTGTTGAGGTAATCATGTGAACAAGATGATTGGGTGGCCCATATGAGCTCTAGAATGGGATCCTCCTTGTTCGTCTGTGAGGAGCAAGGATCTGGGTCAACAGTAGTGTTAAGAACAAATTGATGCACAACCTCTACTGCTGACCGTGGCATTTCCATCCAAATATGCGACTATCCTTCACACGACGAAGTCGGGGAAGGTAGGGTCCAAGGGTTGTTAAAATATGAAGTACGGAAAGGAACGAACCTCATTGACGATGAAGACCTGCTCGAAGTGAAATAAATGTAATGATTTGGTGCCACAAATTCAAATCTACCCATGAGAGAGGAATACATTCCGACACCAATATCCTCGGTTTCCTGTCGAGAATTGTTGATCACTGGGATCGAAGGTCCAAATGATGTATTAGTAATATCATGCACAAAGTATAATTGATCAATCGTCATTATTTTCCCTTCGTGAGGAAAACATAAAGTAAGGAAAATAGACGACACGACCGAGGTCATGGAATAAGTCCAATTACACCCTAGTAATAAATTATAGTCAAGGGGCACATCAACCACCTCGACATCAACCTCCACTATCTTTCCACCTAACTGGACCAGAAAAAAGGGAAAAATTCCATGGGGTCAAAAATAACGTCCATCAAATGTAGTCAACATAGTCATAGATTGGGATAGAGTCGGAGAGCCAATGGATTTCCAACAGTTTAGGGACATCACACACATCAGAACACCTTCATCAATTACAGTGTGTTTGATGGTATATTTCATGTACTCTACATGGATTTGAAAGGCCATGTGGTAAGGCAAGAAAGGATGAACATCCATGACGCCAAACTTAATAACCTTTGATCCACACAAGTATAGAGCTCGTAAATCAGATAACACGACATTCCTTTGTGAATGACACATCTAGAGCACCTCCAAAGCCAACATCGCACAAGGGGTTTGACCCAAATCTTCGACAATCGAATAGTTATGGGCAGCTCTGGCATTAGGATTGTGGGAAGAGAGTTTTAGTACTCCTTTCGAAATACAAGGTGGAGGCTCTATTTTTTTGATTTGCATAGGTGTTTCTAGAGGAGGGGGAGACTCTGAACCTGCAATAGTCTATGAAGAACTGTAATCATGAGATTGAGTGGCTATATCAATTTGATATTTGACCATATTAGAGCATAAACAATCACCTTCATGTGTTGAGGGGTTTTGACTCCCGTTCGATGCATTTTTGGTGTTGGAGGACCCTGAAGCCATGTGATGATTATGCATAAATGGATTGGTCAGCACAGTGGGCAGTTGTGACAAGAGCCTCAAGTCTTCCTCAATTTTTGGGCATAGGTGGGTAAGGTGATCATCTTTACAAATTTTACAAGGAAACTTCACCTTCCATTTTTCTTTCTTTCCCTCACCAACATTATTATTCAATCTATCATTGTTAGTGTCATCCTTGGCTTTGTTATTATTTTTCCCACCCTTAAGATTATTACCTTGTCCTTTCTTTCTATTCCTGCCTGGTTTTTGGTCATCATTTGGGTTGGCCGATGACTGTATAGAATGCACACTCGCCGAATGAGTGGGATTGGAGGATGAAGCCAAAGCTTGTCTTGCTACATGCTAGTTTAGATACAAATCCTTCAAATGGTTCATCACCGAGTCTGTAGAATTATCATTTGCAGATCCTATGATGCCATCGGTATGAGGCCCGAACTTTTTTCTAGGGTCATAATTTGATAGCAGCGTGTCAGGAATAATTTCATACAACATCTCAGACTGAGCATATATGAGGTCTATTTGATGGGCTTTGAAAATAGCTTCTTCCTCAGATGTTACTCTGGATTTAGAAACATCCTTCGAAATATAAGGCAATAAGGACTTAAGGAACCACTCCAATAGAAACTATGGAGGAATGTAGGATTTAATCAACCTCTTCTATCTACGCCACTCTTGGATATGGTCCGAGATATGCATGGCCTTATCTTGGTGGAAGGATGAAAAAATTTCTATGCTGACATCATACCGAACCGACAACTGGAAGCGGTTGAGAAAGACCAAAATTACCTGATTAAAGTTTCCATACATGCCCCCGGGTAACTCAATGTACCATTTCACGGAAACCCCTGTGAGGGTGCATTGAAATAGTATCAAAAAAATAAAATCATCAGTCAGAGAATTGGATGAGCACCAAATATGAAAAGTAGTAACATGATCACCTTGATCCTCACTAGTCTTGCCCTCGAATTTTGGAATGTCCAAAGGAATCTTGGTGGGGAAGGGGGGCCATGACAGATCGCGACGCACTGGGTCATTCATTAATCTCGACAAATATGGAAAATTAAGAGTGGCCAGAAAATGGAGCTAGGGTTGCGGCGTCTAAGCCCATTCTCCTGGGAAATAATGGTGTTGAGAGATTGTAGACCATCCGGGGTTCTAGTATATACCATGGCCCTGCCCGGTAGGGTAATATCCTCCTCCAAATTGATTCATAAGAGGTTGTATGGGAACCATACCTTCCGGGATGACATAATGAGGCTTATAAATATTCCCCCCAGCTAGAAGAGCTCCAGGATGGGGGTTACCCATAGTGTGAAACTATCCCCATCCGGGTGGAACTCCGGAGGATAGAGGTGGATTTTTCATAAAAAATGTGTTTTTCAGAATCAACATGGAGGAAGAAGGGGAAAGGATGAAATATAAAAAGTGGTTTGTCTTCCTAGTTGAGTACTCCATCTAGGGGCATTGAGACTAGGATTATACCCAAGAGGAAAATGAGGTTGGTCTCCTACCATAGGATTCGTTTGGGTAATATGACCTCAACCAGAAAAGAGAGGAGTACGTGGAGGATCCATGCCCCCAGGTCCATCATTAGGATTTGCATTAGTCGCTGGAATGGAGGATGAAAGTTGCGATGTCATATTGGGCATACCAAAAGGAAAAGGGTTAGAGAATGAAGGTGTGGATTGAGATTTATATCCAAGTGTACCAAAAAGAGACCCAAAAGGGTTCGTTTCTATGGGTTGAGTAGAAACCATAGGCTGGGTAGGATTAAGGATGGGAACCTTCGACACAACAATTGTAGCGGCTGAAGCAGTAGAAGGAGTCCCATTAACCACAAAAAGTATAGGAGTTGAGTGACTCCTGGTGTCATTTGTACTTGACTCAGTACCCATAAATGGACAATCACAAGTCTGGAAAGTGGAGATATATGTACCACGTCTATTAAATTTATGCCTTTTAGAAGGAAAATTCGGTAAAGACTCAAAATGCAGTGGTAACTTCAACAAACAAAGATACCTATGAGGAGGCTGGTATTTCTCCATGATGACTCAAGACTTGAGATATGAAACCAAATCCTAAGGCCAACTAACAATCAAAGAGCACACCAAAGTAAAACAAAAAGTCCAAATGCATACAAACATGATATATTAGTTGAAAAGGGGCCTCCCTAACTAGAGTAGGTATGCCTCACCCAAGAGGGGCTTGGGAATCCCTTCAAAACATAAGAGGTATAGGAAATATTTATAAGGGCCTTCGTGGGATTAACAACATAGTCAGTCAGATCCACTGGAGAGGTAATCCTCCATAAAGGTTGTGTGCTATCTGGCCCTTATCTGACTTAGGGTACCTGTAGAATAACCCCTGCAAGTAACCTATGTGGATACATATGTAAAGAAACTAGAGCCACCATGATATAGCCAATGCGTAGAAGAAAAATTGTAAGTTTGGTCCACCATATGGGCAGAGTAACAAAGCCCAAAATCTTGAAAGCACCGCCTCTCATGGAGGTAAAGGTACTAGCAAGCCCCCATATATGAATGAAACCCTAGAAATATATCTAATGCTAATAAGGTATTAGAGGGATATCTATGTAACCAACTTCGCGCAACCTCGTTCTTAACTCCGGTGTGAGCGGAGCCTCGTGATGTCTCTAATTACACAATGGATTTCACCACTCCCTTGTCAGACGCATATGTTTAGTTTAATAGAATTGGATAAGTTTACTCACAAAATCCTATTCCAAGGCCCTATGTCCTATGCTTGTTTGTGTACCCTGAGAAATATAATCGTTTTTAACTAATTTTAATTAATCAACGTTACTTTTAATAGTTTTGTTTACTCAAGAGGTGTGGTCGTGAAACTGATGATATTATGACTCAACATATCAAAGAAATGAATAAAAATATTGCTAAGTCCTAATCTTAAATTATCAATAAATGGTAAGTTTTTAAAATGAAACTTTCAATAAAACTTATACAATGTCAATAAAATGCAATCTTTCCACATGTATCAAGATCAATACTAAGTACCCAAAAGAGAAAGTGCCATAATGCAAAATGAGCATTTTTTTTTTTTTTTTTTTTNCGTGGTGTTCCGATCTCTTGGAACACCACGTGTGCTTGTGAAGCGGATATTCAAGGACTGAATATCCGCTTCACAAGCACACCCTAAAGCAAGCAAAAAGAGACAAGCCAATTAGGGTAACAAGAAGAAAACACTTAGACCAATGTGTAAAGACAACCAATAAAAAAGATGATAAGAAATAATATTTCCTGAAAATTCAGAATTAGGAAGGTTTCCTATTTCTCTATAAGCACTCAACAATTAGGATAGAGGCCCAAGAAGACTTAGCAACCAACCTAACTCCCCCAGAAAACCAACCTTATAGTTGCAGTGGAATGCCTGGGTGCTTCAATCAGAGAGGTTCTATATTTCCTTTTGGATAGAACTTCTAATTGATCCAAGATCCTCTGTTATCATCTAAAACTTCCTTATCTTCCACTGGCCTATGATTTCCCATATATATTGTTCATCATCATTATGTCCGGTCGTCACAATTTGTTTAATCAAATATTCAAAGTAGTACCCATCGTGAATTCTTCTATCATGCTAACAATTACACCAGTTGCAGGAACATCAAACATTATTTTGGTGCTAGATTTGGCAGTGGTTCTTGGTTTTTCACGAGGTAAAACTTGGTCATGCCAATATCAATGTTCATTATAGTCTCTTTAGTCAACGTTGGATGGATAATATACACGTGTATTTGAATTATATTTTTGTGTTTGAGTCTATTTTGACTCTAGTAAATACTCAACATAACGTGAAATAATGAGGGTCATCTGATCTTGATCATTGGTGGAATTGAAATGATATAAAATGGTTTGGATAAAAGCTTTGGGTCCAAGTTTGTGTTGACTCTGGTCAACTTCCAACCAAACTCAAAATTGTTATGAGGAAAATCTCTCTATGTCCTGGGGTAAACCACAACAGATGGAATGACTGCAAAAATCAACTCTAATCCCAAGTATATTATATAAATGAAATGCTAACAAGACAAGGTCAAGAGCCTACCTCGTTCGAATGTTCAATGAAGACCACCATTGAGCACGCAACTCAAAGATTTATACCTACAACTTGTCATCAACAACCAAGATATGAAAGCATATGGTGATAATATATAATGTTAGCATATAAAATAGCATAATCCATTAACATACATGACAAATACGCCCATGGAATAATAATTTAAATATTTTTAATATATCAATTGGATGAGAAAAGAGTATTTATATTAAAATAATCAACATAAGTAGATAGGTGACAAAATTCTGTGTCATCATATCTTGGAACTGAGAAACTAATTTCGTCCAGCTGGGCCTCCACCACTTCAATCCTCCACCAAAGACAAGCTCATGTAAAGGAGACAATGAGGTTCTCCATCAAATAAGGAAGATCTTGGGGGTTGAAAAATGATTTCAAACTTTCAAGGATAAATGGATGCAGACTAAATAGGAAGTGAAATTTCTCCAAAGTATCTTTTCTCTCAAAAATTGAATTCTCCTCTTCTTCAAGGCTTGGATATGGCTCAATTTATAGCCTTCAAATGGAACTCAAGGGCTGAGTCGTAGTGTTTCTAGTACATGCAAGGTAAATGATCATGGATCTTGTGATGCGCCATGGAAACCTGACATAATTTTTAATTTTGAGCACCAAACCCAATGTACACATGTTGTAGTGGAGCAACCTGCGTATACACATGTTGTCTAACTTGTAGGGCATGTATATGTGGAAAAGTGTGCTTTTTGGATCTGGAAGGTAAAAAAGGGGACTTCAAGTCTTCATAGTGACATGGAAAGGCCATCCAAGTAAGTTGCATGGGGTGAGCCAATTTTTTTTTAACATAAATGATTGTGGACCGTCCAATCCAATCGACAGTGGACACGAAAAATATAAGGGTGGATTTGAACTAACTCTTTGGGTCCATGTTTGGTAATTAATGATCATGCTAGTTCAATGTGTGAAATCAATTCAATCCATATAATCGTGCTCTCATTATGATATGACAATCAATGTTGAGCTCTAATCTTGACAATTCCTGTAGCTTGGTCCAATGATCTAACGATCACAGTGAACTTATGATGGTTAGATGGGAATTAATTCACCAGTTTTCAATAATTTGCATTTGATTCGGGAGAAGACTCATATATTATTTCTCTTGACAATAATGGATGTAGTTGAATTATATTTGGTCACTTAAGTTGACAGAATTAATGGAGTAGACATAAACACAATTTGAGATATGGCCTAGAGGGAAAATATTAATTCTGACATAGATCGAAATATTAAACCTTGTGGATATTGTTAACAAAATAGCAATAACACATGCATTCATTGTTTGTTCCAAAGTTGTATTCACTGTTTTAGAAAGTGATAAATACATAGACATAACACTAGACAAAATTCCATTGTAGTTTTCATGAGCATAAGCATAACACTAGACATAATTAAATTGTATTTTTCATTATATATTCAAAAATTAAGAATATACTTTTTGTTGGAATACTGATATGAATACATGGACATTAATCAAGCTCTCAATATGAGTTTAACAAAGTGTTAGCATTGAGAGTCACAATTAGACTGTTGTAAGTGCAAGCACAGTACCCATCAAAATATAAATGGATTAAATGGGTTTGGGTAAGTGGATCAACAAGACCGGGAAAGAAAGGGAGAGGGCAATAAAATGTATGTAGAGGCATTCCATTGGGAATGTAGTCATAACATCCTACAGATCAAGGAAAATCAAACTGTATATAAGAAAAAAGGGATATATAATGATGAGTAGAAGCATAATGAATATGACAAAATGAATAACATCGATTATACAAAGATCCTTTCTACAATAGATAAAGATTTTCTTAAACAATGATTTAATGGGTAAGCTACAACAAATCCTTTGTTGTTCATGAATACATCAATCAATGGCAGCTATGATCCTAAAAAATTACAATATATTCAACAAACAAGATTAAAAAAAAATGGAAAAACACAAAATACAATCTGATAACAACTCTCATGAATATTTAATGGCACAAAATTTCATTACAAACAGGCTTTGGGGCTTACAAATGAGCAACTAAACTGCTCCTCCAACTCTCTCCTCTATTGGAACATGAATCCAACCCTTTTCTTCTCAAAATCCATTTCATTTACAGTGAATAATCTCTATCTACCCTAAGGAGGTCGAAACCAAGGATTTATATAAGATCCTCCTCCATTTAGGAGTCTTGTTACAAAATATTCCAACAAAAGCCTAACAAATTCCTATTTTTTTGGGATTTTGTCTGTGATGATAAATGCCTTTTGAAACAGGTCATCCTGATTGATATGAAGATGGAAAACATGTACCTCATGTCCAAATAACTCCTAGGATACCATTCGAACCTTCCTTGACAGGTGGAAACCTCCAAACAAGGAGAATATCCAACAACTATGCAAAACAAATAGTTTGCAGCGCCAGCTTGCAGTGCACTAGTGTTTTAATTATATCTCTTGAATTAAAAACTGGGTTAGGCTGAAATTTGATCAGAAAGTCAATGCCATTATGATTCTCCTCCACACAAAATTTCAAAAAAATCCACATCACCATTTTGGAGTTATGAACAAATGTTTAGAAGCAACTACTACAAGAAATGAGTTCACAGTGCCCCTGTCTATCAGTTCATAGTGCCAGTTCGCAGCGCCAAAAGGAAAAAACACCCAAAACCACTTTCTAGACCTTCAAAAATGATGAAAACCCTCATGGATTACCTGATGGTCTTAAGGATGCTATGTATGTTGATAAGTCTGAACATGAGTGCACACAACCTATCCAAGCTACAACGCTCCTCCTTAACTAGTTCACAGTTGCAACTCAAATATAGCTTGCACACTTCAAGGAGGTTGTTAGTTGATGGTATGACATAATCCTTGGAGAAATGGTTAAATTTTAGGATCTTAAAACCATAAATCCTCCTTGACATGATCAATCTTATGTGTTAACATCTAGCTCCACAGGGGATGGCATTCTCCTTGTGAGCTTCCAAGAACATGTAGTTCCAGTGCCTTATTCATTCCATCTTTGTCCACAAAACCTGTATGCCTGAGAGAACCTCCGCTCCTTATTGAAAGATGAGAACATTCACACACTGAAAACAAAAACCACTTCAAACCAAATGCAAGATAAAGGTTGCATTCAAACTGAAAATCAAATGCTTTCACGACAAACTTATTTATATACATTCCTATTCCTAACTTTTGAAAAACTGAACTTTCAAATATATACAAATTTCCTCAGTAACCATAAAAATAACTTTGTGACTGAAATATATTCATCCTCATCTCAGAAACTGAGAACTAAGTAACAATAGAGACATAATGACAACCACACATACTTCCTTGAAAAATCATACTTACAATCCAATAAATTTTTTCTTATGATGACAATAGCCAAAAATCTATTGCTGCAAAACATCTCCATATAGATAGCAACAAGATCTTGAAATCTATACAAAATTTGTTGTGGCTCATCAATGAATTCCTCCTTGGATGATTCAAGCATGGGTTGTCTTGAAAACTGTTGCAATATATTTCCACTCTTTTCACCAATTTCTAGTGAATATCGGTGAATATGAAATGGGATCTCAAGATCTATACTTGGGACTAGCTCATTTTTACATTTGTAATAATCAAGCTGAAAATGAGAGTTGTCAACAAGTAGTGTATCAGAGACATGTCTATCTTCTTCTAATCCATTTTCTTGTGAAGGCATATCATAATTAAGATCATTCAAAACCTCTTGATCATCATGAAAAGTACTTTCTTTTATAGAAAATTCTTCATCACAAGTATGCTTTCCGTGACAAGCAAAGTCTTTACAAAGTGACAAAAACTCATCACACCATTTTTCATAAAGATGTTCAACAGAAAAATAATCACAAAAAAATTAAAAGCATCATGAAAACATGTCAAAGATTTGGCACTGGCAACTGGAAGAGATCAACACCAGTCACGAGCTATTCCCTCTAATGAGTACCTAAAAACATTGTTCTGAACATCTTCATGCATGATCTGAAATCGATGAATAAAATCATGGAAATATAGAAAGTGTTTAGCTGGTACTTCCCAATATTCTCCTCTAAATATGGGAAGGAAACCTTCCCATTCATCTCTACTAGGGATTAGATTTGGAAAATCGACTATCTTTGAAAAATCACAGAAAGAATACCTCTGAGCTAGGATATTTTCCATTTCAAAATAATGGAGATGCCAATAGATATATGGACAATGGAGTCAACATGGTGAAAGATAAGCAATATAAACGTGTCTATCTTCAGTTCGCCATCCAAAGCTATATCTAATCATCATAGTTCACCCAGGGAAGGTGTCTTCATTGTTGTCCCTGACAACGACGCCAAAAATGTTAGCTCTAAGAGTCACACTGAGACTATTGTAAGTGCAAGCACAATACCCATAAAAATATAAATGGATTAAATGGGTTTGGGTAGGTGGATCAACAAGACTGGGAAAGAAAGGGAGAGGGAAACAAAATGTCTATAGAGGCATTCGATTGGGAATGGAGTCATAACATCCTACATATCAAAGGAAATCAAACTATATATCAGACAAAAGGGATATATAATGATGATTAGAAGCATAGTGAATATGAAAAATTGAAGAACATCCATTATACAAAGATCCTTTCTGCAACAGATACATATTTTCTTAAACAATGAACAATGATTTAATGGAAAAGCTACAACAAATCCTTTGTTGTTCATGAATCCATTAATCAAGGGAAGCTATGATCCTCAAAACCTACAATATATTCAAGAAAGAAGATAAAAAATAAATGGAAAAACACAAAAGGAAATATGATAACAACTCTCATGAATATTTAATGGCAGAAAATGTCATTACAAACAGGCCCCCAGGCTTACAAATGAGAAGCTAAACTACTCCTCCAACTCTCCCCTCTCCTGGATCATGAATCCAACCCTTTTCTTCTCAAAATCCATTTCATTGATAGTGAATAATCTATATCTACCATAAGGAGGTAGAAACCAAGGAGTTACATAGGATCCTCCTCCATTTAGGATTCTTGTTACAAAATATTCCAACAAAATCCTAACAAATTCCTATTTGTGGGGATTTTGTCTATGATGATAAATTCCTTTTGAAACATATCATCTTGATTGATCTGGACATGGAACACATGGCCCTCATGTCCAAACAACTCCTATGAGACCATTCGAATTTTCCTTGATAGGTGGAAACCTCCAAACAAGGTGAATATCCAACAACTATGCAAAACATAGATTTTGTAGCGCCAATTTGCAATGCACTGGTGTTTTAATTATATCTCTCAAATTACAAACTGGGTTAGGCTGAAATTTGGTTAGAAAGTCAATTCCATTATCCTTCTCCTTCAAAAAATATTTTAGAAAACCCACATAACCATTTTGGAGTTATGATCAAATGATTAGAAGCAACTGCTACAGGAAATGAGTTCGCAACGCCAAAAGGAAAAAACATCCAAAACCCCTTTCTCAACCTTCAAACAGGATGAAAAACCTCATGGAGTACCTGATGGTCCTAAGGATGTTGTGGATGTTGACAATTCCAAACATGAGTTCCTACAAGCTATCCAAGCTACAACACTCCTCCTTAACTAGTTCACAGTGCTAGTTTGCAACGCCAACTCAAATATAGCTTGCACACTTCGAGGAGGCTATTACTTGATGGTATGACATAATCCCTGGAGAAATGGCTAAATTGTAGGCTCTTAAGACCATAAATCCTCCTTGATATGATCAATATTATGTGTTAACACAAAGTTTTTTTCTTTAATGAAAATACCACCCTCTTTTGACATCCATGCCAAACCATAACATCATGTCCAATATTGAGCATGTTGATCTCCTTTGACATCACTCCCAACACCATGTCTAACATTCTCCCCCTTTGGTATTGATGGCAACAAATTAAAAAAACCTTTTTTTAATTTGGTTTTATTGTTTATTCACCCCCTTTGACAACAATGGTATAAGGGATATTTCTATGTTCTCCCCGAATTTATACTCCCCTTGCCCATGTACTCCTTCTCTAATGAAACTTGTGTAATTTAATTAGAGATGGGGATTACCCCCAATTTTTGTCTAAGTTATTCAAAAGTATTCATGGGTAAAGGTTTTGTGAATATATCTACAATTTGTATTTAATATCCACATATTATACTTTAGCAACTTTTTGGGAAACTCGTTCCCTTAAAACATGAAATTTAATTGGGATATGCTTGGTTTTTGAGTGCATGAAAAGATTCTTATAAAGGTTTATACCACTAGTATTATCACATTTCATAAGAATTATATGGTTATACTTTACTTGTAATTATTCTAGAGTTTGTTTCATCCAAATTATTTGAGTGTAGCAGGAGGAAGCAACAATATATTCAACTTCTGATGTAGATAGTGATATGGAGGGTTTCTTTTTACTTATCCATGACACAAGACATTTTCCTAGGAAGAATGCTCCTCCACTAATTCTCTTTATGTCATCCACACTTCCATCCTAGTTTGCATCAGTATATGCAGTTAATGTGAAGTCTTCTGTTTTTGGATACTGATGCAGGAGCATCTCTCCACGCAGCCAGCCAGCCACGTCAGTGCGCATGCATTCATATGCTAAAAGGGAGGCGTAGCCTCATTTGAATTTGAATTGAATGTAATTTAATGTGCTTAGGTTGGTGAGCCATGGAAGCTGTGCCTTTGTGCAGGCATTAGGTAGATCGACTTTAATGCTAGATCGGCTAAGATCTAGGTCCAGATTCTGGACTAGACAACCCATTCATTGTAATTGAATAGGGTAGGTGAACCTGGAGGGAAGCGCTAAGAGCCCCTCAGGTAAAAGAGATTTTAGAGATATTATTTTAGTTAGTTGTAGATGAGGTTGTAGGAGAAGAGCCAGAGAGAGCTCGAGGAACACCTTGTAATTACAGACATTTGCCATTAAGATAAACAGAGCAGTTTTTCCTGCATTTTCTGTGTGATTGGATGCATGTCTGTAAGTGTTCATTATATGCTGTGTTTGTGTGTTGTTATCATGCAATTGCAGGGAGTGTGTTTGATTTCAGGTTGAAGGTCTTTGAGGCTTCACACCAAGAGGGTATGACAGAACGCTGAGGGTTATGAGAGCCATGCACAGGAGGATGCACTTCTGAACATTGCGGGTTCAGACAAGGACGTGCTGAGGCACAGGAACTGGAATCATCAACTCAGGAGGAATACCTGTGAGGTTGCTGAACACCTCAGGAGGTAAGGCTGTGTGGGAGAAGACAAAGTTGTAGACAGAATCTCTCACGAATTCTGTAAAGGCTCTGCCAAGTGGGCATCGAGGATATGCACAGTGGTGCTGAAGAAGAACTCGGTTGAGAGTTCGAAGACAGAAGACAGAATCTCTGAGGAGTTCTGTGGAGCTCTGCCAAGTGGGCATTGAGCGCGTGTACAGGAGTGTACAAAGGAAGGAACTCTGTTGCGAGTTCGAAGGAGACCAGAATCACTGAGGATTCTGTGAGAGCTCTTCCAGGTGAGCATCGAGCGAAGTGCATAGGTGCACAAAGAAGGACAGAACCGTTGAACGTTCTGAGGAGAAGATACTCTGCCAGGAGGGTGTCGAGAAAGTGTGCAAGCAGGCACAGAAGAATAGAGAACTCTTTGAGTTCTGCCATTTGAAGGAAGAGTCCAAGGAGGGACTTTTACTGGGTTGCTGAACACCGAGAAGGACTCAGCAAGGAGATTGCTTGAGCAGAAGGATAGCCAGGAAGGCATCCATTTCATTCTCCATCTATGGGAGGAGAAATAGAAAATCCCTCAAGGGGTTCGCAAGAAGCTCAGGAGAGACAACACNGAGGGACTTTTACTGGGTTGCTGAACACCGAGAAGGACTCAGCAAGGAGATTGCTTGAGCAGAAGGATAGCCAGGAAGGCATCCATTTCATTCTCCATCTATGGGAGGAGAAAGAGAAAATCCCTCAAGGGGTTCGCAAGAAGCTCAGGAGAGACAACACTGTAGGTGCGCAAAGAATCTGAAGGAGTGCAGACGTCGAAATAATTCAAGGATTCGAGAGTAAGAACTCAGAAGGAGTCAGCATTTCTATATGCATAGCGAGACTCAAGGTCGAAGAGTTCACATAGGAGAAAGTAGATAAAGGTTGAGGCCTTGGAGAAGTTCAAATTCTTCCAAGCGCAGGAAGGAAGCACGCAGGAAGCTCAGAAGAGCTCATCAGCCGTCAGATCGGCCTGAAGAGAAGAGATCTGGACCGTCGAGCAGTTCACATCCAGGAGGAGAACCAGAAGAAGCGCATAGGGGAGGAGGACTGACAGCCGTCGGATCTCATAAGAGAAATCCCGTCAGCCGTAGGATCGAGAGGAGTTGCGCGGAGTTTAGCCTCTAGAGGAGGAGCACGCAAGGAGAAAGGATCTGAGCCATCATATCGGGAGCAGGTACTCGTCAGTTGTTGGATATGTGGAAGCTGCATGAGGTTTAGCAGTCGAGATATTGGCCATCGGAGAATCGGAGTTCTTGAGGGCAAGGGAATTAAGACACCATAAGTCTCGAAATCCCGATGGGATCTAGACCGTCCGTTAGCAAGGACACGTGGCGGAGATCAGCGCCATCGGTGTTTGGTGCATCAAGAAATCGGTGTTCCCGTGGACAAGGCATCGGGGAAATCCAGGTTGAAAACCACGATGTGAATCTAAGCCATCCATTCACACGGAAGGGGTGTCAGGAATCAGACGAGAGTCGCAGATCGAGAAATCGGAGTTCCCGAGGACAAGAGACCCGGAACATTGAAAGTCTCAAAATCCCAGAGGAATCAGGACCATCCATTTGAGGAGGACGCGTGGCAATCATATAGTGCCATCGGGAAAGTCCCGACAGAGAAGCGTCCATCGGAATTGAAGCCATCGGGAAATTGGAGATTCCAGTGACGAGTGGCTCGTGCATTTTGAAATCGTGATCCGTGAAACCCTGATGAGTGGGGGCCAGCTATCACCACAGTAGAGAAGGAGGACAGAGGCATAGTGGAGGCCAGCTGTCAGCGTAATGGAGCATCAGGATTTGGACGATCCGGAATCCCGCGGGTGTATGCATTGAGGCATCACAAACCCCGTAGCCCTGACAGGGTAAGGCTGCGGTCACGGGTGATGGTCACATTGTTCGGGAGATATAGACAATAGGGATAGTGCATGAACATCTATCAGAACAGCAGCGGAGGAGGATAGAGTTGTAGGGAAGATGCGTGTCAAGCATCCGGAGGAAGTTGGGGATCGGCATATCGGAGTTTCCGTGGACATGTGCTCTTTGACATGGGAAACCCCATAGCCCCGACGAAAGGTTGATTTAGGTCATATGGAGTGATGGTCACGCGGACTAGGGCCTAGCCAGAAGGGCTAGCGCACAAAGGACTCATCGAGAAATTAGAACCCAAAATCCCAACAGGAAAGCAAAGCGGCGGTCTCATGGAGAATGGTCGTGTGGCCTAAAGAGCCTAGTCAGAGGGGCTAAGGCCAGGGAAGGAGCTCATCGCGAATCAGAGATTGGAGAGGTAAGAAGCTCTCGACAGCAGGACACGGGAAATCCCGAACCCCGATAGAGAGCCAGGGATAACCACGGTCAAGTGCTAAAGGCCGTGACAGGGTAAAGAAAGGACCTGTGGACTGGGTCAGATTTTAGCAGGGATTCCACGTGGGAATCTAAAGGGACGATCCGGCTCAGCAGAAGAGTGAAATTGAATGATCCTGTGAGCAGGAGAGTGCGATGGGGTGTGGTCGCGACTTCTCACTGCGTCAGATACCATAATCCAAAATCCAAGGTGCCTTTGAGATATGTTAAAATTCTTTTAATTGGCTTCATATGTGTCTCTTTAGGTGCAGATTGAAATCTGACCACTAATCCTACAACTTGCATGATGTTTGGTCTTGTTGCTATTACATATAATAGGCTACCAATCATTGATCTATACATGGTTTGGTATACTTCTAGTGATTCATCATCTTTTATTAGTTTGCATCCTGTAATCATAAGAGTGCTCATAGGTTTTCCATCTTCCATTTGAAATTTCTTCAACATTTCTTTAATGTATTTGGTATGAGATATGAATATGCCTTTGTTAGATTGTGAAACTTTTAATCCTAGGAAGAATGTTAGTTCACTAATCATTGACATATCGAATTATTTTTTCATTTATGTAGCAAATTTCTTGCTTAGAGGATTTAGATTACTTCCAAAGAAGATGGCATCCACATATACTACAACAATAATCATATTCTGATTTTCAATTTTAATGTAAATATTGTTGTGAGCAACTCCTCTTTTGTATCCTTGTTGTTGTAGATGATTATCAAGTCTTTAAAACCATGATCTAGGAGGTTGTTTGAGACCATATAATGTTTTCTTTAATTTACACACATAATATTTATTTTTGGATAACATAAATCCTTCAAGTTGTTCTATATAAACTTCTTCCTCTAGATTTCCATTTAAGAATGCTGATTTGAAATCCATTTGATGTATTTTGAAGTTCTTAAAGCATGAAAATGCCAAGAACATTATGATAGCTTCTAATATGGCCATTGGGGAAAATGTTTAATCAAACTCAACCTCGTCTACTTGTGCATATCCTTTGCATACTAATCTTCTTTATTCCTTATAATTTTACCATCTTCATTAACTTTATTTTTAAAAATCCACTTGATCCCTACCACATTTTTGTCTTTTGGTCTTGGGACAAGTTCCCAGGTTTGATTCTTCTCTATTTGATCAAGCTCTTCATTCATGGCTTTGATCCAGTATTCATCTTTTCCAACTTTTGAAAATGTTTTGGGTTCTATTAGGGAGAGCATTATTTGTTCTGATTCATATGTTAGCCTTCTTCTTGTTTCAACTCCAGCACTTTTGTTTCCTATGATTTTATTTTCAGGATGATCTCTTTATACTCTTCTTGATTGCTCTTTTGACTCTTGTCTTGGTGACGCTTCCTCTTCGTTTTTTTCTTCACTTTATGATTCTTCTTCTTGTATTTCTTCAATTTCATCATCATCATCATCATCATCATCTCTTCTTATTTCATCAACTTGTGAATTGTCTTGAGATTTTATTCTTCTTGATGTTAGATCATCCAACTTTACATTTGCACTGTCGACATTTTTGTGCAATCTCAGATTGTAGCATTTGTAGGCATTTTTATTGGATGAGTAACCAAGAAATATTCCTTCATATATCCAAAATCAAATTTTCCTATATTATCATCATCACTTTTTATATAGCATTTTCTCCCAAAGACTTTGAAGTGTTTTACTGATGTTGGTCTACCAAACCACAACTCATATGGTGTATTGTCATGGTTATCTCTAAGATATGTTCTGTTAAGTATATATATTGTTGTATATAATACTTCTCTCCAATAGATATATGGGAGTTTGGATTCATTTAACATAGCTTTGGTTTCTTCTTGGACAATTCTATTTTTCCTTTCAACAAATCCATTTTGTTGAGGAGTTCTTGGAGCTGAAAAGTGTCTTTTAATTCTATGAGTTTCACAAAACTCATTGAACTCATATGAGGTAAAACTTACCCTCCATTGTATGATCTTAGACACTTTATTTTAAGATCAGTCTCATTTTCAACATGTTATTTGAAGGCTTTGAATTTTTTGAATTCTTTTGATTTCTCTTTAAGAAAATATACCCAAGTCATCCTTGTATAGTCATCAATGAAAAAAATGAAGTACTGTTCACCTTGCATGATTTTAGTTCTTGTTGGTCCATAGAGGTCAGTATGAACAAGTTATAATGGTTTTGATGTCAAGTATTATTTTGTCTTTAATCTTACTCTTGTCTTCTTTCCATGTTGGAAGTGCCTACAAACAGATTTTGAAGGTTTAATAATCTTTGGCATATCTCTCACAACTTCCTTTTTACTGAATTTTATAAATTTGTTAAAACCTATATGTCCCATTCTTATGTGCCATAGCCAAGTTTTGTTTATTTGGCCCATGCAACATTTTGTTTCTTCTTCTATGTTTAAGATATATACATCACTTTGTGTCTTGGGTGAAACAACCATTAATTTTCCTAAGCCCTCTTTCGTAATTTCACATTTTTGAGAGTCAAATATGAGTATGTATCCTTGATCACATGTTTGGATTACAATGAGGAGATTATGCTTCATATTTTTAACCAATAACACTTTTTTTTCTTTATCTCTGTTATTTCCTAGGATGACTGTACCCTTTCCAAGTATATTCGAAGAGACATTATTTCCAAAAGTAACTCTTCCTTTTTCTTTCCTTTTCAGACTAAAGAATTTGTCTTGATCTCCTGTCATATGCTCTGAACCTCCACTATCAACGTACCATTGAATTCTTTTATCTTTATCATATAAGGCTACCGTACACTCTATTTCTTTTTCTTCAATTTGTTTTCCCTTCCATGTCTTCTTATTCTTTTCTTCTTGAATTTTGGAAGTTTTTATGGGATGCTTTGGTAGTCTACAATCACTAGCTTTGTGACCATAATTGTTGCATTTGTGGAATTCCACATTGTAATTTTGCAGTGGAGAGAATGAATTATAGTTTCTATTCTCTTGATTATTATTATTCTTGTTGTTCTTATAACCATACCTTTGAACATTTTTATGATTGTATTTTCCATAATCTCTACAATGTAATGCTTTATGCCCAAAATTATTACAAGAGAAACAATAGCCAAGAAAGAGATGTTGATACCTTTTTGGGGGAGTTCTTCTTGTAGTTGTATTCCTTCTATATTCATTTTCTTTTGAAAAGAGAGCATATTTCCATTTATTAGAATTAGTCTTTATCTTTCTTTCTTCCTTTTTGAAAGAGATCTGAAAGGCAACTGCATAACTTTTTGGATTTTTGTTCGTTTCCTGAGATGTAGAGTTAGATCCTTTGTTAGACTTATTTTGATCATAATCCAATCCTCACTTTATTGCTTGATAATATTTGACTGTTAAGAATATCATCCAATATTATTGAACTGTTTTCAAATCTTGATTTCTTGTTTCCTTTCTCAAGTTCTCTTTTTAGAAAAACAATTTCATCCTCTAGCTTTTCACACTCTAGTTTCTTTTTACCGATTTCTTTAGTTATGACCTCTTCAATTATTTTGTCTTCTTGGAGTTGAGTCTTTAAGCCAATAATGACTTGTTTTGATTCCTTGATGGTTATTGAAACTTCCTTTTCTCTTGATTTTTGTTTTCCTTCATATTCTAATAGTTGTTCTCTCAATGATTTGTTTATCTTTCTATATTTTCTCAATTCTTCAAGAGCACTAATACGTTCTCCTTCAAGGTATACTTCTCCTTCAACTTCATATTTTTATTCAATATCATCAACAAATTTATTTTGAGATTCTATGCCCATAAATAAAAGTTATGTCTCGTCATATTCACTCATGTCAGATGAACCACTGTCTTCTTTGGAGTAGAAGTATTTTTCTTGTATAATTTCTTCTTGTTTCCAATTTTTATCTTCTTAAGTTCTTTATGGTTATAAGTATCTTCATCATCACTATCCACCTGCTTAGGATGGGGACATTTGGAGGCAAAATGACCAACTTTTCCACAGTTGAAACACTTGAAAGGTAACTTCCCTTTATATTTCCCAGGCCTTTTTGGATTGTCCTTATAAAATTGGCCTCTTCTTCATATGATATGTCTATGTTATTTTCATTTGACACATGCTCATGGTTCTTAGTTTCTTTTGATTCTTTGAAGGTTGTTTCCCTTTTTGATGACTTTTCTTTCCTGGTTCTCATTTCATAGGCTATGAGAATCCCATGAATTTCATCCATTGTAAGTTTGTCAAGGCCTTATGAATCTTCCAAGGTAGATATCTTGGCATCATATTTCATTGTTAATTATCTCAACACCTTTTGGACAATAATTTCGTCTTTGAATTCTTCTCCCAATGATCTGATTGAATTGACTATTTCATCCACTCTTTGAAAATATCCTGCGATGTTTTGTTCCTCTTTCATCTTTAGACTTTCAAACTTCCCTCTTTATGTTTGAAGTTTGGATTGATTGACTTTTCCATCTCCTTCATAGATGACTTTAAGTTTGTCCCAGATTTCTTTTGTTGATTTACAGTGCATCACTTTTACAAATATAGGATTTGCTAATCCACCTATAATTGCATTAACAACCCTTGAATTATCATTGCAGAGTTTCTTTGCATCAATATTTGAAGGTGTAGTAGTTGGTGTAGTGTAAATATTTATCACAGATAGAAAAACATCACATCCAAGAGCCATCATATAACTTTTCATCCTTATACTCCAAAATGCACAATCATTTTCTTTCAATAATGGTGCTCTATTGGAGGACAGTCTTTCTTGTTGATCCATTGGATTTCTCAGAATCTTCCTTCAAGTGGTTAAATTGTGGTGAAGGAACTCGATCTGATACCAATTATTGGNGAAGGAACTCGATATGATACCAATTATTGGAATGTTGTTCAATGCTGAGGGGGGGGGGGGAGTCAATTAGTGTTGTTTCTTTTTCTCAAATTAAATTAGTTCTTTATTAATTTATAACAATTTATCGACAAGAATGTACAACACTATGAATTTTAAATGTAACAATCATAAAAATTATATTTCATTTACAAGTTACAGTTTATAAGAGACACCAATCTCTCATCTTGTGATCACCAACTCAAGGAGACACCAATCCCCTATTTTCCAAGCACCAACTTGAGGAAGAACCAAATCCCTGTAGATCAGGATCCAACCTGTAGAAGACTCTAATGCTATTGTTTTCATGCACCAAATTGAGGAAGTTGCAACTCCCTATTTCATGATTCAACCCGTAGAGGACTCCAATCCTCCTATTTTCAAGAACCAACTTGAGTAAGCTGCAACTCCATGTTCCAGGCTTCAACCTATAGAGGACTCCGATCCTAACTTCCACCCTCACTTCATGTGTATGTTTCAGGCTTCATATACTTCCTTGGACTCTGCTTCTGTTTTTGATATTCTAAATTAGATCACAGAAACACTCTCCTTTCACCATACCTTTCTGTGTATATATTCTTCCAACATGTATGAAATTGAACCATTGTGTCCTTTTAATGAACCATTGAACCTTTTCATTTATTTAACAATAATGTTGATATTTTTTTATTGAAATTTTGGTTTAACTTAAAAGACTTCAAATCCCTTGTAATTTGTTCAACATTTATCCCTTCACTTGCCAAAAACCTTATAACTGCAATGGAATTCCTGGGTGCTTCGATCGAAGAGGTTATATCTTATCTTTTGGATATAACTTCTAACTGATATAAACTCCTTTGTTATCATATAAAATTTCATTATCTTCCATTGGCTTGTGATTTCCCAGATATATTATTCATCATCATTATGTTCGATCGTCAAAATTTGTTTAATCAAATATGTAGAGTAGTACCCATTGCGAATTATTATATCATGCTAACAATTACACCAGTTGTAGGAACATCAAACATTCTTTTGGTGCTAGATCTGGCAATGGTTCCCGGTTTTTCACGAGGTCAAACTTGGTCATGCTAATATCACTATTGATTATAGTCTCTTTAGTCGATGGTGGATGAATAATATACATGTGTATTTGAATTATATTTTCATGTCTGAGTCTATTTTGACTCTGTTCAATACTCAACATAATGCGAAATAATGGGTGTCATCTGATCTTGATCAACGATGGAATCAAAATAATATAAAATGGTTTTGATAAAAGTTTTGGGTCCAAGTTTTTGTTGACTCTGGTCAACTTCCAGCCAAACTTGAAATGATTGTGGACTGTCCGATCCAATCGACGGTGGACACAAAAAATATAAGAGCGGATTTGAATTAACTCTGTGGGTCTCTGTTTGGTAATTAACGATCATGCTAGTTAAATATGTGAAATCAATTCGAGCCATACAATCATGCTCTCATTCTGATCCGATGATCAATGTTGAGTTCTAATCTTGATGATTCTTGTAGCTTGGTATAATGATCTAATGATCAGAATGAACTTATGATGGTCAGATGGGAATTAATTCACCAGTTTTCAATAATTTTCATTTGATTCGAGAGCAGACTCATATATTATTTCTCTCAACAATAATGGATGGAGGTGAATTATATTTGGGCACTTAAGTTGACATAATTAATGGAGTATACATAAACACAGTTTCAGATATGGCCTGGAGGGAAAATATTAATCCTGACACAAATCAAAGTATTAAACCCTGTGATTGTTGTTAACACAATATCACTAACACAATGCTTCATTGTTTGTGCCAAATTTGTATTCATTGTTTCAATATATGGTAAATACATAAGAATAACACTGGACAAAATTCCATTGTAGTTTTCATGAGCATAAACATAACACTAGAAAAAATTCCATTGTAGTTTTCATGAGCATAAACATAACACTAGAAAAAATTCCATTGTATTTTTCATGAAATCTTCAAGAATGGGCAATATACTTTTTTTTGGGGATATTGATATAAATACATGGACATTAATCAAGCTCTCAATATGAGTTTAACAAACTTTTTGTCAATAAAAATACCACCCTCTTTTGACATTCATGCCAAACCATAACATCATGTCCAATATTGAGCATATTGACCTCCTTTGACATCACTGCCAACACCATGTCTAACAAATTCCTAAATAATTTTAATCAAACCATACCTTTCTTCTGATAATGATATTTTGTTTGACATGATCAATTAGTCGATCGGCTTTAGACTCTTCGAAGTATCCCATCATGATGCAAGCATGACTCTTAGCATCCAATTTATTTATGAAATCATTGGAACTATGATCTCAAACAAGAGATCCAAATACACAAAGGTGGTCAACTCAGTGATTTATTCCACACCATTGTTTGATTGGAGTTACTAAAGGAACAAATCGAGTCAAAATATGATTTAACAAATAGTTTTCACAATAAAAAACTTCATCCTAGAAGCGAGGAGGAAATTCTTTGGCTATAAAAGATATCTAGCCATTTTGACTAATGTCCAATTCTTGAGTTCTACAACACCATTATGTTGAGGAGTATGAGGAACCATCCAATACTAGATAATACCATATCGAACAAGGTATTCTTTAAAGGGTCGATTCATATACTCACCACCATTGTTTCATATCAAGCACTTGATGGGTTGACCACATTTTTTTTTAGCAAAGGCCCTAAATTATTAGAACTTTTCAAAGACACGATTCTTGTTTTTTAGGAAATAAACCCAAGTGAAATGAGAGACATAATCAATAAAGTTTAAAATATATATTTCACCTACTAAGGAAGGTGTATTTATGCAACAAAGATCGATGTGAATCATCTCCAGTAGTTTTTGTGGTCACCATGATTTTCTGGAGTCAAAGGGTGCCTGATGATGCTTACCTAGCACACAAACTCTACAGACTCCATCAGGGGGGAAAACTTAAGGTATACCAACAACCATATTATGTGTTTCCATTGACTATAGACTTCAAAACTTTAGGTTCCTGAGACGTTCATGCCTGTTGAACACACCGACTACAGTGAGAGGGGGGTGTGAACAATGTAGGGCTCTTTTTCCCAAAAATCCTTAGTTAACAATCACCATTAATTCATTACTCATTGATGTCATTTATAACCAGTTAAATGTCAACACATATCGGCAATATATCATAAAAAATTCATCACCACAAGGAACACATAGAACACAAGATGTATGTACAATTTTCTTTTTATTACGGACTACAATCCTTGGGGTTTTTCAGCAACAACTGAATAGAGTACAACTCTACAAGAGCACCAGATATATAATGCAAGACTCATCTTACACCCTCAACACCAATTGATATGAGGCAACAATCCTCAACAAATATCAATCTGTAAGATAAACAAGTGCATCAACCATGCACCAACCTGTGCCAAACAACCTATAATCAACCTGTACCATAAACACGTGCATCCAACCATGTACCAAGTATATACCAATCATGTGTCAACTACTCATCAATATGTACCAACATTATCAACTATACACCTCATGTATGTGCCAACTCATCAATTGCTTGTCTCAACCATGACTAGTTTTGGATTAGTAAAAAACCCAAACTTGAAATAATAATAACTTTGTACCTTTAATGAATAAAGATATAAAACTGATAGATAATGTTATTCAGTGTGTTTTATGCAATTCCTCAAGGTTTCACTACTTGGAACCTCTCATAAAAGGAGTTATAGCAAAAATGGCACACCTTGTTGAATTATGGATTATTCTAGAGAGCGACCTTGTAGAGCATGCCCCTCACAAAATATTTGTTGAATTAATATGAAACCATTACATAGAATATTACATATTGTACTCTAACCAACACAATTGGTCTCATGTAATTTTTATCTGTTATGAATAAGTTATGACGTTTTTACTTGAAACACCTGTTTTAGACTAGTTTCAGGACTAGCCACAAACCCTATTTTCCATGGAGTGTATATCCAAAAATAAAATGACCCATGAGATTAATTTTTTACCACAGATACTTGGATATGTTTCCTCAATGGCATATAAATATCATGGTCTGAATCATTATATAAAACAAGTTATTGCGAAAATGGTGAGATGACCTGTAAATGACATACCTTAGAAAGCATCATGAAAAGAATTTATCCTCCCTTGAATTCCGACCCTCTTTTCTTCACCTTCCCTCTGAAATTCGGCTTATATATCCTTTGGTTACCTTAGTCACCTATAGATCTTCAATATGCTCAAGTTTTCCACACAAACAATTCTCAAGAAGCTCTCACAAGAAGCTCTCCACCAATACTCCAAAATATATTCTCACAAGAAGCTCTCCATTGATCCATAAAAAAGATGATCTACAATAGACCATTGCTATCTTATTTATACTTTCATCCTCTAGGTCACTTAACCCATTTTTAGGTCACTTAACCCGTTTCTAGGTCACTTAACCTATTTTCCTTATTTTAGGGTTGTTGGAAATATGGCTATAGCAGAGATGACGCAGATGGTCAAGGTTGGAAATATGGCTATAGCAGAGTTGACGCAAATGGTCAAGGTTGTCATTGATGGAAATCGGCCAGATGGTCAAGGTTGTCATTGATGGCAATCGGTTGGTTATAAAGCACGCACAAGAGATGCTGGAAAACAGAAGCTGAAACACAGTGTTGAAACAAAGCTGGAACACAGAAGCTGAATCACAGAGGCTGAAACACAAATGATGAAACACAAATGCTGGAACATAGATGCTAGAACACAAAATGCTGGAACACAGATGCTGGAACGTAGATGCTGAACCACAGATGCTGGAACGTAGATGCTGACACATAGATGCAGAAACACAATGTTGAAACAGAGCTGGAAGTTATGCTGAAACACAGTGCTGTAACAACTGAAACACAGTAATGTTACATATGCTGAAACACAGCGCTGGGCTGAAACACAGTGCTGGAAACTATGTTGAAACAGTGCTGGATCTTTGCTGATAAAAACAAATGCCTTAGCCATGGTCATGACTAGCAGCAGAAGTTACCAATCGTTTTCTTTAAGAAACAGCACGAATGATGCCATTCACAATGCGATTGGTGTGGCCAGCATCAAATGACTATAATGCACAGTTAACGGAGCTTGAAATCGCTAAATCAGGGAGAATGATGTGGCATGCGTAGAGGAGGCATGCAAAGAGCCAGTTCGGAAAATCAGGGAGAATGCTGGCATGCGAAAAGCAGAAGAAAGAATGAAAGAAAGGGAAACTGCAGTTGGAGTTGAGAAAAGCGGAAGGAATTTTAGTCTAAAAATAGATTGGCAGTTAAGACAGGAAGAACAAAGCGTTGCATGATGTGGCATGCGTAGAGGAGGCATGCAAAGAGCCAGTTCAGAAAATCAGGGAGAATGCTGGCATGCGAAAAGCAGAAGAAAGAATGAAAGAAAGGGAAACTGCAGAAACACAAGGAAAACCTCTGCATGTGGTAAATCTATATAATGCGCTGGAATAGAGATGAATTGGTTGCTGAAGCGAGAAGAAGAGAGAGCTCTGCAGGTGAGAAAAGTGAGAGGAGAATCTGCGTGACAGGAGAAGGAGCTGAGAATGGGATGCAGAGGATAGTGAAGCAGAGCAGCAGATCAGAGACAGTGAAGAATGCAGAGTAGATCAGCAGAAAGGGTAAGCAAGCTATATCAGAATGAACAAGTTGATTTGAGCAATATTTATTTTGGAAAATTAGGGTGGTAGGGTGGTGCTAGGGAGACGAATGTCTCTTTCTCTGCAAGTGGGTGCTTGTAGAATCTGAAGGTTGGTGCCTTCAC
>JASDQU010104545.1:271271-358348 GCA_032191745.1 Picea mariana | reverse complement strand
ACTTGTATTTCTTTGCGCGACGTGCCCTTCAGGATGCACCACGTGCTCCAAGGGTGCCACTCGCTGATTTTCATTTCTTTCCGCGACGTTCCCTTCAGGATGCACCACATGCTCCAAGGGTGCCACTCGCTGACTTGACGGATTGGTAGACTCTATAACCCCTAGAGTCAACACTCTGCCAGGTGAACTTGTGGGAGACTAAGGGCTCTAAGGAATAAGGCCCCCCCGCCTTATTGCGCACCCCTTAGAATCATCGTGAGTGATTGTCGCAGTCTGCCCTCACGGCATCGTGGATCGTCTCGAACTAGGTAATCATTAACCTACAGTTAGAGCCACGGCGGGAGTGTTAATAGGCTGTGGCAGGGCTGTTGTCACACCTCTCCCTCAATCTCTCTGGAACTCGTGTGTGGCCCCTTTACTCAATATGTGAGTCTGGTCGGCAAGCTATCGTCAGCTTGCATCATCAACCATCATGTCAGATCATGTCAACAACATATCATAAAATCAATAGCATATCATCAAAACAAAACAATATCACCATGATTGAAACAACTCAAATAGCCCACTCCCTGACTCAATCCGGAGTCCAAGGGAGTTCCACCGATGCCTCTGCATCCTCAAGGTCCGAAACCCTGCACACTCAATGAAACTAAGTCAATAGCACCTGTATATAGCAATAGTAAAACATCCTGTCATCAATCATGACGCATCATCATCAAGGTTAAGTGGTTCATCATCATAAAAATCCATATCACTTGCGAGCAAGTGTCCTCAAAGAATAAGTTTTGTCAGTGCGCCAGAGCGGGATGTTACACACTGTCACTTGCGTATCCCTCAATAGATGACATTTTTGAACTTCCCTTCAGTATTTCATTCTGTTCTGGGTGCTTTGTCTTCTTCAGCCACTTCTGCAGATGTCCCTACTCCTCAGAGATTGATCTCTGATCATCCATCTTTTCAAATATGTATCCCTTCCTTACTTCATTCCTTATTCTAGCCACGCTATGTGAAATCTTGATCATGGACTTCATTCTTGTGTTCCATCACTCCTGGGATTTGTGGCCAAATCCACTACAGCTGTAGCATCTCATAGTGTTACAGTGAACAACAATGTGTCCTACTTGATCAAATCTCCAACACCTTATGGTGTTATGAAATATTCCATTATATCTTCTTTCATAAGATCTACATTCAAAATCTTTGTGACCATATTCATTACATGAATAACAATGCCCATGAAAAATACTTTCATACCTTTGCTTTGGTGTCTCAAAGATAGCTTCTTGATGTCTTCCTTGCTTTGTTATTTTGAAATTTTCCTTGCCTTGTGTAGATGGTTCCTTTGCAACATTGTATTTCTTCTTTGATGGACTTACCTCATGCTTCTTTGAGGTGCTTGCTTCAGCATGTATAGCTTATTCTTTGTATCAAAAACCTGATTTATCATATGGTGATCTTTGACTTTCCAAGATCTCATCCAAGATTTTTGAGATATTCAAGAATTTATTTGACTTCTCCTCTTTCTTTCTAAGATCAACAATTTCAGCTTCTAACTTATCACATGACTCTTCCTTTTCATTAATTTGATTCTTCAAAAGTTCTTCTACCCTTTTGGCTTCTTCAATTTGGGTCTTGAGATGAATAATAGTTTCAAAACTTTTGCTAATATCATCATCTACCTTCATATCTTCTTTTTCATTCTCTAGTCTTGTGATCTCTTCTTCCTTTTCTTCCAATTTAGTCTTATTGCTCTCTTCTTGTTCTTTGAGCATTCCCTTTAACTTCAAGATGTGCCTTTGACTCCTCCTAAGAAACTTTTTAGTGTTATATGAAAGATAGTTATAATGTGTATAAAAATGATCACTTTTGTATCTATATAAACCCTCTTCAAATTCCTTTTGAAGTTCTAATAGATCTTCTTCTATTCTTTCCATGGGATAACTACCATCAAACTTTACACAAAATATTTCTCGATCATTTTCTTCACTTGAGAAAAATTCAACATCATTACATTTTGAATCATTGCAATCAAGAGTCTTTGGAGATTCTATATCTTCATTTGAAATACTTTTGGGATCTTCCTTTGTGCTATCTTCACTTGAAATGCTTTCAAGATCACATTTATAAATAATAAAATCAAAGTTTTTTGGAGATTATTTACCTTTGATAATCTTGATGGAGTGGTCTTCAATATCTTCCTTCTCCTTCTTACTTTGATATGTATCCTCTATATTTAGCCATAGATCCTTGGCGGAAGTACATTGTTCCATGATTTATTTGATAGGGCTTGAGAGTCCACTAAGAATGGTCTTTAGAGCCAATGCATCATTCTTCTTTCCTTCCCTTTGAGCTGCAAACTTTGACTTGTTCTTCAACATAACTGATCCACCAATGGCTTCCTTCCAAATAGCTGCTCTCATGGTCTTCAAATACACTCTCATCTCTATTCTCCAAGTAGAATATTTTTCCTCATCAAGGATTGGTATTTCATCATCCATTTGTGTGTCTATGGATCTCCTTCAAGCTTGTTAAGGCTTGTAGTGAAGGCCCGCTCTGATACCAATTGTTGAACACACCGACTACATTGAGAGGGGGGATTCAACAGTGTAGGGATCTTTAACTCCTTAGTTAACAATCACCATTAACTCATTACTCATTACTATCATTTATAACTAGTTAAATACCAATACATATCAATAACATATATCAACAATATATCATCAACAAGTCATCACCACAAGGAACAAAAAGAACACAAGATGTATGCACAATTTTATTTTTATTACGAACTACAATCCTTGGGGGTTTTCAGAAACAACTGAATAGAGTAAAACTCTACAAGAGAACTAGATCTATAATTCAATATTCATCTTACACCCTCAACACCAACTGATATGAGGAAACAATCTTCAATAGATATCAATTTGTACCATAAACAAGTGCATCAACCATGCACCAACCTATGCCAAACAACCTGTAATCAACCTATACCATAAACAAGTGCATCCAACCATGTACCAAGTATATACCAATAATGTGTCAACTACTCATCAACAATGACTCATCAATATGTATCAACATCATCAACTATACACCTCATGTATGTGCCAACTCATCAACTGCTTGTCTCAACCATGACTAGTTTTGGATTAGTCAACAACCCTAAATTGAAATAATCATAAATTTGTACCTTTAATGAATAAAGATATGAAACTTATACACAATTTTCTTCAGTGTGTTTTATGCAATTCCTCAAGGTGTCACTACTTGGAACCTCTCAGAAAAGGAGTTATAGAAAAAATGGCACACCTTGCTGAATTATGGCTTATTCTAGAGAGCGACCTTGTAGAGCGTGCCCCTCAAAGCATCTTCCTGTGAGGGATTTCACCATAAGGGGACCACTTTGGAGTTAATCCATTTGTGCACCTTATCAATCATGATAAGACAATAATGAGAGCATGGGTCCTCCAACCATTCCTCCAGGATAACTCAATCTGCAAAGCGTCTTCCTGTGAGGGATTTTACCATAAGGGGACCACTTTGGAGTTCATTCATTTGTGCAACTTATCAATAATGATAAGAAAATAATGAGTCATCTATACATTTTTCCAACAATTCATCATATACCAATGAAACCACATCGATCCATCTTCATCATGTAGAAATGGCAACTCATTGATCCATCTTCATCATATCAATGACAACTCATTGATTCTTCTTCATCTATGCATTATAATCAAGGACAATACATATTACATTACATCAATAATCAATCAATCAATCCTTTGGCATCAATCAATCACTTGATATCAATCAATCAAACCATTGGCATCAATGACAACATGATCCAACAATGCCAACTTTGAATTCATTCATCAGTGTGAGAAATAAGAACAGTGGTTTCAGAGTCAATTCAATTCGAGTCACAAAACTTATACAAATTGTCCTTATGGTTGAGAAACCCTATAGTGAAAATCGACTGACCTTTCTTTAGATATTTGACAAAGAAATTATCGGGACATAACTCCAAAACCTTAGTTGTCTATGTTAATTGAGAAACTGACAACAAATTTGCATTGATATTCGACACATAATAGATGTCAACAATCTTTCCATTTCAATAGGGAACATCACCATGACCAATAATGTTGATAGAAAATTCATAAACAATGCAGATATTTCTCTCCAAAACTTTATCCAAGGATGTGAAAAAGGAAGCATTCTTAGCCATATGGTGAGTGCATCAAGAATCGACTACCCATTCATTCTGAGAAAGAAACACTTGATAAGTTTTGACTTGGAAGGTGAAATTATCAACATGTTGGTGAATAGCAGACATGTCTCCTTCAAGTCACTTGGCCTTCTCCTCTAATTCATCTCTCTTCTTATATAATAATTTTTCCACATGTTCAGACTTTCCATGATACTGACATGTCTTCTTATTGTGATTATTCATATTGGATGTTGCTTCATCAATCCTCCCTTTAGTTTTCTAGTCAAGGCATTCCGATCTTTGTATAGGGGTATCAAATCATCCTCTTTTCTTATGATTAACCATGCCATTTCCCTTTAGAAAGTGATCTTGATGTTTTTTTACCAATCTTACCTTCATCTAGTAATCTTTGTTTATAAATTATTAGTAAGACATAAAACGTTTCAAAGGTATAACTTACCATCTTCCTTGTGTGCCTTCCAGTTAGTGTGGAAAGTCAAAGAGAATAGGTTGAATCATGTTCTCAGGTTCATCTATACCAACTCAATGAGTTTTCCATCTTTCTTATAATAATTATTTCCACACTCTCCCAATTTCAACTGCAACTCTTTTACACATACCAAACAGTCCTCAATTTTGTTGAAGGAATGTGGATCGAGAGAGATCAACTCTTTCTCTAATTACATAACATGGGTTTCATTGAATTTTTTGAACAAAGAATTCAACTTCTTATAGAATTGATGAGGGTAGTAATTTTTGTTGGTTTGGAACTACATCTCCCACGAGATATAGGTCATGATGACCCATGCAGCCTCATACTTCTTTCCATCGACAACAAATTTCATCTGGTCATCTGTCGGATCTAGAATTGTAGTCTTCATATATTTCTTCAGTTATTTACTCTTCAGTAGGGTTTCCATATATGGTTCCAAGATAGCATAATTTTCTCCATTCAAAACAACAGGATTGATATTTGAATCCATATTTGATATCTAACAATTCTGATTTATTTCCAAGGGATATAGTCAACAAATAACCGACCCAGAGTCAATCACAAACATATATAACTTGACAAGATTTGCAGACAACAGGTGAGGTCTAAAATAGCCACTCTGATACAATTTTGGGGATTGGGTGTAACTTGATACAAAAAAAATAAATGGAACTATAGATAATCGAAGAGGAATAACTTCATAAAAGATCATGGTGTCTACATACATTGTTACAACACTTAATCATAATTCATTTCGATCAGAATGTCACAATGCATATTAGACATAATGTCATGCATTTCAACCACTTAATAGTGACCTATCGAATCCTCTATAGAAATTAAGAATATCTTATCCACATACAATCATTAGTGGTTAGAGTTGACTCCGTCAAATCCATGTTGTCTAGTAAACTCATCAAGGTTGCTTGACCCGACCATCTATGCATCCAAATTTTAGTCAATTGCTCAGCTGGTCGATCCACTCGACCGACTATCTTCAACTACTAGTTGATTGTTCGACTGATAGATTAGTAGACAACTTGAGCGAATGATGTATACTTTCGGTCGATCACCCGACTGACTATTTCTAACTATTGGTAGACCACCTGATTGTCTAATTCTAGGATAAGTGTGATGAACCATCAAAATCTAAAGTTCCATCATCTAACATATTTTTAATGATCTTAATTAATTTTTATTTGTCGATTCCACAATACCATTTCCTTAAGGATAATATGCTATTGAATTTTCAAGGATTATATGATGGTCCAAAAAAAATTTAACCATCACAGTTGAAGAAAAATCCTTTGCGTTATCTGTAACGATCTTCTCTACTCAACTAAATCTTGAGAAAATATTTTCTTCAAGGAATTTCATTACTATTTTGTCTAAATCTTGTTTTATTGGAATGGATTCATCCCATTTCGTAAAATAATCAGTTGTTTTCAATATCTAGTGAAGTTGATCACTTGATGGAAGATGAATCTCACTGGTGAAATCTAGTCCCCATTACTAAAATGGAACTTTTGCTCTAATTAGTTTGAGAAGTAAAGGAGATAATTTTTTCTTTCCAACAAATATATGACACTCCAAACATGCTCTAACTTTCTTGTTTACATGGGAAATAAAGTAGGCTAGTAAAACCCATTTCTTAAAAACTTGTGCATGGTAGCCTTTCAGGCATAATGTTCACTTCAAACCTTGTAGTGATGTTTCAATATCATGAATTTTGTCTCATATTCTAAAAAATATCTTAAAAATATTCAAATATGATCTTTCCAATATAGAGTGCCCCCAATAATACAATACTTTGTTGCCTTTAAATTCAAAGATCGAGCTTGTGATTTGTTGAATTGAGATGAACATTGTAAATTCTGGAGATAGTATATAATATCCCCATACCAATCAAATGTTGAAAAGAATGGATCAAATTCTAGTCATGGTAGCTTTGGTAGTAATGTGTCATCTTGAAAATCATCTTCAATAATTCTATTTGAAAGATGATTTATTCCCAGGGATTTACAATTAGACTTGGCTAATAATAGCAAGGCCCGAACCTTTAATAAAATTAGTTGGACTTCTTTGAAGATCACATTCTTGAATTTTGGCAATCCATTTTCCTCTTCTACCTTCCTATCATGTTGTGCAAGGATATGTTTTACTGTTTAAACATGGACATAAGCAATAACTTAAGAGTGAAAAATATAATCACAGAATGCTTTCAGGGATTTAACCAAGGAAAATGCTTTTTTTTTCATAATATTGTATTTAAGATCTGCATCCCTCAATGCTCGATTGAAAAATGATATGATTTGTTCATTACCTTCCTCATTCCTTTGTAACAAAACAACAAAAATAATATGTTCAGAATAGAAATGGAAAACCAAAAACTCTTTAGTATAATCTGGTCTTATCAATATTGGGGCTTCTATTAGAGATTTTTTTGTTTGGATAAACGAATATTTAGCTGAATTAGTCCATTTAACTTCATTCCCTTTCTTTAACATGTTAGTAATAAATTTTACAATTTAAACAAAATTGGGGATAAAACACCTCGATAATTCATTTTTTCCTAGAAATGATTGAATCTCTTATATGTGTCTAGGAAAATGAATAGACTGAATAAATTCAACTGATTATGGATAAATACTTTCTCCTTCCTTTGAGACAATATGTCCAAGGATATTTCCTTCAATCATGGTGAAATAATATTTCCTTAGGTTCAATGATAAACCATACTTTTTGCATTTGAGAAAAATCTGCTTCAAATGCTTGAATGTTGTTCATCAGACTGTGAATAGACAATCATGACATCAAGATATATTATAATAAATTGATCCTTCTTATCTACAAAAATGATATGTGGTGCAACCCCCTACCCTCCTAGGGATTCTGCGACCTCTCGATCTTGGATCTTGAAATTCCTTGAATCGAATTGGTTCTTCGAGCCTTCAACAAAACCTGGTCGGTTAATCCACGGGTCCTTTTGATGTTAACTGTAGGTTAGATTTACCCACAAATCCACTTTCAAGTGATTTTTGTAACACCAGCCTTGCAAGTGATATCCCCACGCTAGACTCTTCCTCTTATGTGACCACGGGCTGTGCCCATGGGTCAACTCTTCAGAACTTCAGGCTTCGGAAATATCGCTACCTTCGCCTTGGTATCCTTTTGAAAAAAATTTCTCCAAATTCATGGATCTCTTCCATGTTTCTTCCTAGATCCGATGGTCCATCTGTACTTCAGATTCATGACTTCGAGAATATTTCACTCACTCCACACCCAACTCTTCTGAACTCCTATCTCCCAAATTTTCTATTCCGCTACCATGTGTCTCCTCGAAATCAATGGTTTGGATCACTTCACAACTTCATGATGTCGACGATCCCGCTTCTAAACACTTTAAAACACTCCGAACTCCGAAGTGCCGAATTGATTCACATCTAACCTTTGTGAAACTTCCACAGATCTGGCAGTCTGGTATGATTTTGGTCCCTCCTGGATGGATCTCTCTTGTTAATCTCAGGAAACCTGGAAGGATTTATCCCCTTGAATATTTCTCTCTTCTCTCCCTCCTGAGCTTCATTCTTCCAGGAACTTTTTTCCTCCTTAGAATGCTGTCTTAGACACTTAGTTGAAATTCAGCATGTGCATGCCTTGCAACAGGTCTTCCTCCACAAATTTTCTTCTTTGTGGGTGGATTTCACTATTCCTCTTGATCTTCTGAGTCAAAAGGCTCTGTCATGTACTTCTTGTGGACAACTTCCTTCAATATTGATTTTGAAGGACGACTGTGCACTCCTTGCAACAATTCTTCCACGTTCTATTGTTTCCTATGGAAAATACAAAATTGAGCGAGGTTCCTCCTACCTGCACTCTCAAACTATCTCTATTGAACTTTGTAAGTCAAAGTGGACCATGTCAAAGAACTCCTTGCGGACAAAGGTTTCACGTTATCTCTCCTGAGCTTTGAGTCAAAAAATACTTTGTCAACACACACCGTACATACACTTATGCACTCCTTGCACTCTCTCATAGAAGAGAAACAATTGAAACTTATCTAAATCCTCATAGATCCATACATTCAACTATGGAAATGCATTCATAAAACAAGAACAAGAAATAATAGATAATTGAAAGTAAACAGAAAGTATACCATTCATTCATCATATAGAAACAACAACACCAACATTTGGGACAATGCTCTTCTGTTATATTCATTCAAATGCTATATGTACATGGGTTCATACAATACTCTAATAAGCTTAAAAAAAAACTATCAACAACTAGAATACCAACAACAACTATCAACAACTATCATAATACATCAACAACCTCCTCTGGGAAACAATAAAAAGTTTTTTTTTTTTTGTTTGTTAATTTGTGCGGGACCTGTTGGCTCGCGATTAACCTATGGCTTGAGAAACCGCGACTCAGGGGCATCTAAGCCGTCAAAATCACCCGGGGATCGCACCCGGCCTGAGCCACACCAACCCTTAACATGGTTGGATTTTTTGTCTCCGCAGGTTTCGAACCGGTGACTTTAACATCACGGAGTGTCTTAACAACACACTCTATCACCGACTGTCCTACACCTCGGGGACAACAATAAAAATCTTTATACAAGAGGGGTTCTTCGATATTTTCCCTCCAACTACTCTAGAGCTATCCTATCGAAATAAAATCATTCAACTACTTAGGATTTATTACAATAAATATTTGTGACATGCAGATAAGATCAAACACATTGAATCTGTATTGCACTCAGCTTCATTAAAAGAAAATACATCCTCCAATGATCTCAGGTGATCATCCAGCTCCACAACATTAAAGATGTTCTTTAATTACAATCCTTTCAAAATAGTTGTGTGATACACTTTCTTTAAAATTTAAAATTCACTTCAAAATGTGCGCTAGGAACTTAGCTGTCCTCCATTTGTGCTTTGCTAGCGATGCTCCTGCATCATACTCCTCTGGCTGAAAAATTCATGGACTCCTATCCATGAGCTCCTGCACTGAATTTCGATGCAATGGATATTTGCTTCACTTACCGAACTGGCATCCTCTATCGGGTGTCCTTTCCATTTTACTAAATACTCAAAACATGGTTTCCTTCTAGTCTTCTTACTAATTCTCCGGTCTATGATTTTCTCCATCTGCGGATTTTTTGCTAGATGCATATGCTTTTCCCACTGGATCTCTTTCTGATCTTCTAATCCTTTGGTTCCATATTCCTTGTAAGGATACAGGTCTTCAATGTTGAATATGGGCGATATACCCACATCTTCTGGCAATTCTACCTCATAAGAATTCTCACCAAAGTTTCTTAGGATTTTGCAGGATCCTATCTTCTTCAGCTTTAGTTTATTATATGTTCCTCGTGGGAACCTCTCCTTCCTAATATGTGCTATAAATTGATCTCCAACTTCAAATTGAATTTCCTCCTATGTTGATCAAATCTGCGTTTATAATCGCTGCTACTCCTCTGCAGGTGTTCCTTGATCTGATTATGAAGCTCCTGCATTTCTGCAACGAAGTATTCGGCTCCAACGCTTCTAAATTCACTTTGCTCTAGGTCTCTTAACTCTAAAAATCCTCTCGGATTCATTCCATACACTATCTGAAATGGACTCTTTTCGATACTTCTATTTACTGAATCATTATATGAAAACTATGCTTGTGCTAGAATATGATCCCACTGACTATGATGTTTGGTGAACAAACTCCTCAAAAAATATCCCAAACTTTGATTCACCACCTCAGTTTGTCCACCCATTTGAGGGTGATATGCAGAACTAAAGGATAGTTCTATTCCCAGCTTCTTCCATAATGTCCTCCAAAAATGACCAATAAATTTGGTATCCCTGTCTAAAACAATACTCCTCAACAATCCATGAAGTCTCACAACCTCCTTGAAAAACAAGTTCGCAACATGTGTTGCATCACTGGTCTTCTAGCATGGGATAAAGTGTGCCATATTTGAAAACCTGTCAACTACCACAAATATGGAATCACTTCCCCTTTGGTTCCTTGGCAATCCCAACAAAATGTCCATGCTTATCGCATCCCAAGGCCTCTTTGGAGTAGGCAATGGATGATACAACCCAGTATTCTATCTCTTCCCCTTTGCATATAGACAAATCTTACATCTGTTCAAAAACTTCTTCACATATACCCTCATACCTGGCCAATAGTACAAATTGTTCAACTGTGAAAATGTTTTTTCATGGCTGAAATGTCTGGCTAGACCTCCACTATGCTTTTCCTTCAACAAATTTTCTCTCATTGAGCATTTTGGTATGCACAACTCACACCCTTTAGACAACAACCCATATTGAATCATATATTCGCCCCATTGGCTTTTGTCTCTGAACACAGGATTTCCACATAATTCATATGCTTCTTTGAAATCTGGATCATCACAATACATTTCCTTAAGGTGTTCAAACCCCAAGGTTTTCACTTGAAATTCCTGTAGACTCAAACATCTCCTGTTCAATGCATCAACAACCTTGTTAGCATTACCATAAATATGTTTAATGACAAAAGTGAAAATTTTCATAAATTATATCCACTTAACATGTCTCTGGTTTAAATTCTCCTATTTGGTTATGAATTGTAAATCTTGATTATCGCTATACAAAACAAACTCTTTCAGAACAAGGTAATGCCTCCATTTCTTCAAGGCTTGAATTATTGCATAAAACTCTTTATCATATGTGGAGTACTTTCTCTCAGTATCATTCAACTTCTTGCTGAAATATGCAACATGCCTATTATCTTGGCTTAAGACTACTCCGATTGCAACTCCACTCACATCACATCTCACTTGAAATGTCTTCCTGAAATCTGGCAAGACCAGAATTAATTGTTTTGTTATCTTCTCCTTCAATATATTGAAGTTTTTCTCAGCCTCTTCTGTCCATTTGAAAGACTTGTGCCTTTTCTTCACTGTATCCATCATCTGTGCATCGATTTCACTGAAATTCATGATGAACTTCTGATAGAAAATTGCTAATCCATGGAATCTTCTTACCTTGAATATGCTCCTTAGTGACGACCATTCTATGATTTCTCTCACCTTCTCTGAATCCATATTAAATTCATTTGAAGAGATTACAAAACCCAAATAAATGAGTTTTGTATTCATAAAAGAGGACTTCTTTAAATTAATCAACAAATTCTCCCACTGCAACCTCCTCATTACTAATGTTAAGTGCCTCAAGTGCTCTTCTTTAGTTTTACTAAATACCAATATATCATCCAGATATGTGATCACAAACTTGCCAATGAAATATTTTAATACCTCATTCATAAACCTCATAAAATTACTTGGTGCATTTGTTAATCCAAATGACATAACAAGCCACTCATACAACCCTCATTTGTCTTGAAGGTTGTTTTCCACTCATCACCTTCTCTCATCCTTATCTGGTGATATCCACTTTTCAGATCTATCTTTGAAAAATAGTTTCGCTCCACTTAGAAAATACATGAAGTCATCCATCCTTGGAAATGGAAATCTGTATCTAATGGTAATTTTGTTTATGGCTCTTGAGTCTGTACACAGTCTCCATCCTCCATCCTTCTTCGGACTCAACACAGTAGGTATTGTGCATGGACTCAATATTTTTCTAACCAAACCTTTGTCTAACAAATCTTGAACCTGTCTTTTTACTTCCTCATTCTCTTGAGGTGTCAAACTATACGCTTCTTTGTTCGACATGCTTGCTCCTGGTATCAAGTCAATGTGATGGTTGATACTTCTGATAGGTGGTGATGAGCTTGGAAACGTGTCCACTACCATGTTAGAAAAATTCTACAACAGTTCCTAGATTTCCTCAGGCAGATCCTCCATAGAAGTATTTGTAAGGATAACTTTCGGTTTCCTCACTACAAAAAACATCTCCTTTTCTTTCTTAACTTCATTCAGGAGTTCCTTCCCACTCATGAAAAATATGCTCGTGTTGGCTTCTTCCTTCACTTTCTTCTCTTCAATTGACAACAACATGTGTGTCCTACCACTCTTCTCCAAAGTATAAGTATTTCTCCTCCCATTATGAATGACATTCCTATCATACTGCCATGGTCTTCCCAACAAAACATGACATACGTCCATGGGAATCACATCACACAAAATCTCATCTCTATAGATCCTCCTATTTTAAATTCAACAAGGCATTGTTTAGTCACTGTTACCTGATGACCTTTCTGCAACCATGAGACATTATATGGCGTCGGATGTGCAGTCGTCTCCAACTCCAACTTCTCCACTATCTCCGTGGGTACTAAGTTATCAGTGCTCCCACTGTCAATTATCACCTTTCATACTCTGTCCTTAGTCTTGCAAGTTGTCCTAAATAAACTATTCCTTTGTATTGGATTTTCAACCTTTGGCTCTGGTTTTAAGCGAACCTTCTTCATCATCAAATATCTCCCATCTTCTACTCCTTTTTCTTCAACATCTCACTTCTGCGCTTCTGAAATGTGAGCCTCGCCTCCTTCTTTCTTTCTCTCAGGGCATTCCCAAGACATGTGTCTTGTCTTTCCACAGGAATAACACTTCACTTCTCCTCCTCTACCTCTTCCTCTTTCTCTAGGAAAAGAGTTTCTACTACCACTCTGTCTCCCTCGGGAACTTCCTCCTCTTTCAGAGTGACTATGTGGTTTCTCAGTCTCACCTTTGGGCTTTTGTGCCTTGTCATGGGCAAGTCCCTTGCCTTTATTTAAACTTCTGCCCCTGCTTTGCAGACTCTGATTTCTGGCCAACTTTTCTTTTGATTTAAGAGAAATCTGATAAGCATCCTCCATTGTTCTTACTGTCATCATGTTGATTTCATCCTAGATTTCATATCTTAGGCCATTGATATACCTGACAACCTTTTCCTCATCTATTTCTCTCTATCCATCCCTGATGTTCAGTCTGTAGAAATATTTTGTGTACTCTTTCATAGTCATTCCTTTCTGTCTCAGGTTCTGCAATATCCTGAACAGATTTATCTGGTAATCCTTGGGTATGAATTTTTCCTTTATCTTGGCTACCATTCTATCCCAACTCTTAATCTTTCGTTTGCCTATGCTCCTTCTATCAACCTACAGTTCATCCCACCATAGTGTTGCATGTCCTTTTAACCTGGTGACAACATGTTTCACCTTTTTCTCCTCATTGACATCTTTATAGTCGAAATACTTGTCAATTGCTCATATCCAATCAAACAATTCTTCAACGTCCAAATTACCTTCATACATTGGGATGTATATATTTTCCCTATCTCCCAACTTGAAAAACGCTCTCAAAAAGCGTTCTTCCATAGAATCCTCTACTATAGCTTCCTCAACTTCCACTTCTTCATTCTCTGCATCACTAATGTCTCTGTCATCAGGTGTTTTCGTTTGCATTGTTTCCATGGCATCCAATATTTCTCTGAGTTCTCTCATATCTCTTTCCATAGCTCTATTTGCTACAGGTGGCTCCACATGTCTCCTAGGCATCATTGTGATGATGTGTATGATACCACTGATGATATTGAGCTACTCCTTTATCTTATCTTTCTACAAAAATCAATTTCATGAGCTCTGATACCACTTGGTGCAGCCCCCCTACCCTCCTGGGGATTCTGCGACCTTCTAGTCTTGGATATTCAAATTCCTTGAAATGAATTGGTTCTTTGGGCCTTCAACAGGACCTGATCGGTTAATCCACATGTCCTTTTGATGTTACCTGCAGGTTCGAGTTACCCGCAACTCCGCTTTTGGGTGCTTGTGGTAACACCAGCCTTGCGAGTGCTAGCCCCACGCTAGAATATTCGTCTTATGTGACCATGGGATGTGACCATGAGATTTGACCATGGGTCAACTCTTTGGAACTTCAGGCTTTGGAAATATCACTACCCCCACCTTGGTATCCTTCCGAAACACTTTCTTTGAATTCACTAATCTCTGCCACGTGTCTTCTTGGATCCGACAGTCCAACTTTACTTCATATTTTGCAACTTTGCGAATATTTCACTCAATCCACATCCAACTCTTTTAAACTCCTATCTCTCTAATTTTATAATATGCTACCATGTGTCTCCTCACAATCAATGGGTTGTATCACTTCGCGACTTCGACGATCCCTCTTCTCAACACTCCAAACTCCGAGGTGCCGAAATGATTCCCGGATAACCTCCATGCAACTTCCATAGATATGATGGTCTAGGATGATCTCGGTCCCTCCTAGATGGATATCTCTCGTTAGTCTCAAGAAACCTAGAAGGATTTCCCCCCTTGAATATTTCTTGCTGCTCTCCCTCTTAAGCTTCATTCTTTCTGGAATTGTTTTCCTCCTTAGAATTCTCTCTTCGACACTTAGTCAAAATTCATCCTGTGCACGCCTTTCAACATGTCTTCCTACAGAAATTGTCCTCTTTGTGGTTTAATTTTACTATTCCTCCTGAGCTTCCGAGTCAAAAATCTCTGTCACGCACTTCTTGTAGACAAGTTCCTTCAATATTTATTTTGAAGGACGAATGTGCACTCCTTGCAACAGTTCTTCCATGCTCTATTGTTTCCTATGGACAATACGAAATTGAGCGAGGTTCCTCCTACCCACACTCTCAAACTATCTCTGCTGAAATTTCTAAGTCAAAGAAGACCATGTCAACGCACTCCTTGTGGACACAGGTTTCACGTTATTTCTCTTGAGATTTGAGTCAAAAAAGACTCTGTCAACACACACCTTGCAGACACTTATGCACTCATTGCACTCACTCATAGAAGAGAAACAATTAAAACTTATCTAAATCCTCACAGATCCATACATTCAACTATGAAAATTCATTCATAACACAAGAACAAGAAATAATAGAGAATTGAAAGTAAACAAAAAGTCTACCATTCATTCATTCAGATAGACACAACAACACCAACATTTGGGACAATGCTCTTCTGTTATATTCATTCAAATGCTATATGTACATGGGTTCATACAATACTCTGATAAGCTTCAACAAAAACTATTGGCAGCTAGAATACCAGCAAAAACTAGAATACTTCAGCAGACTCCTCTGGGAAACAATACAAATATTTATACAAGAGGGGCTCTTCGAGCTTTTCCCTCCAACTACTCTAGAGATATCCTATCAAAATAAAATAATTCAACTACTTAGGATTTATTACAATAAATATTTGTGACAGACAGATAAGATCGAACACATCAAATTTGTACTGCACTCAACTTCATTAAAATAAAATGCATCCTCCAACGTTCTCAGGCGATCATCCAGATCCATAACATTAAATATGTTCTTTAATTACAATCCTTTCAAAAGATTTGTGTGATACGCTTTCTTTAAATTTAAAATCCACTTAAAAATGTGTGCTAGGTGCTTAGCTGTCCTCCATTCCTACTTTGCTGGCAATGCTCCTGCATCAATATCCATATCTCTTTGAAAGGTGTCCCTTGCATTCATTAATCCAAATGACATCTTATCATACATTAAACTCCTGTGCAGTGTAGTGAATGTAGTTTTTTAGTTTTCATTTTTTTGGATGTAACATCCCTAGTTTTAATCCCCAAAGACTATAATGTAATTTTATAAATGTAATTTAGGCTGGTGAGACAACATGTTTAGGGAAAAGAGTCCATATTGATTAATATGGTCGAGGGACGAACTGTGTCTTATGAACATTGAAATAATTAATAAAATAACAATTGTTGACTATGATGCGAGAGGGATGATAACAATGGGGGGCTATGATTCCAAAAGAGAGGGGGGATAAAGGGGGATTCAAGGAGGAACACATGTTATTTTCCTAAGTTAATGTGTCACTATCATTCATCCTTTTGAATTATTAGACACCCAATCATTGAATCCATGTAATAGGGTTGGTGTGTGAGATCACCTTATATAGTTATTTAGAGCATGGGATGAGTACAATAAAGCATGGGGAAGTGTGAGAGTCAAGCAATTTTTTTGGAGAAGAGTGAGAGTCAAGCAAGCAAGGGAGAAGAAGAAAATTTGAATGGAAAAAGAGGATATATTTTACATGCTAGATTTGGAGAGAAAGAGAGGAGGGAGGTTCTGGAAAAGAGAACTAGCCATGCTAGCCATGAAAATATATCAAAATCCAGTGAATAAGTTCCTTTTGTAACTCGTAGATGGAAGAAAATTGTCCATCATCAATGATCAAAGTTCAACGGAATTGTATAAAGGTGAAATGCAAAGGAAAATTGTCGATCATTGATGCAAAGAACAAGTCGATCACTAATGGGGGTTGATGACATGGAAAAACTAGGGGATAATAGGTGGACATTAGTATCCACGTTCCATGCCATTTGATCCATATTTCCACCTCAACAATAATAATAAAAATAAAAATAAAGTTTGGAGCCACAAACTTGTTTTGGGCATAACATGAGCATTTCAACTCAAAATTGGATGAAATTTTAGGGGTGCTTCTGTAGTGATGAGGGATACAAGAATTCTAATGAGGTCCACTGGCTAATTCTTCTTTAATTTTTGGAAAAATGAAAATTAATGGTTTTTAAATATCTCGGTCATGCTCAGTATCTAGGGCCTAGATAAAGGTGAAAGTTTATAGAGGGATTAAAAAGAAGGCATGGAAATACTCATTTGGGATCCCTACGGAATTTTGAAGGAGTTAGTGTGGAGATTCTCAAACAAGGAAAAAACCATTATTCCCAGGAACATTATAGGGATTTTTGAAATCTTTGGAGGAGGAAAAGGGACCCTAGATTACCAATACGCAAAACATTATTTAGTCGACATTTTGTATATTTATGAATCTAGACAAATTAGTCTTAAGACACTTTTCGCTAGTTTTTCTTCCTTTGGGAGATAACCATTTTTGGCCAAAAATTCTAAGTTTGAATAAAGTGTAAAAGTGCAAAGTCGTCAATTCCATATTTATGCAAAAATTGACTAGAGAATCAGATTATAAATCTGAGAGTTGATATGTATTCAAAAATGAGAATACTATCAGTTCTTGATATAATTTTTTTTTATGATTCTTGACAGAGTTTCATGTACAAGTGGAAAAATTTGGCCTCTAAATAAATTGTACCAGTGAAAACAATACAAAAAAGAGGGAAAACCACTAACTTCAGAGGACCATAACTTTTAGCTAAAGAATTAGATTAAGGCACAAGTATAGTCACTGGAAAGGTAATTCACATGAAAATAGGACTGAAGGTATAATTTCTTCAAAGAATCATTTGGTGGCTTCATAAAATTGCAGAAGGAATGGCATTTTCCTTAGTAAGAAATGCAAATTTTAAATATGAAAGTTTTCTAAAACAATGTCAATTTTGGAAAAACATTTCAAAATGGTATAGGTACATTCCAGATGTAAATATCAGGTAAGGAATACTGCATATGATCATGATGGTTCTTATGTAGTGGTGTAGAGGCACATTTGAGAGTATAATAGCCTGGCAATGAAAAGGGGTCGAGTTTTTAATGATAGGGTAATTGTTGATTAACAAGGGAACACTCAAGGATAGAGTGTTATGTTAAAGAATTATTGACAAGAATATTATATTTAATGGATAAATATTGTGTGGATCTGTTATATATTATAGTTTTAGGTTTCAATGGACATGGAAGTAGGGAATATCTTGTAGAGTTGGTTGAGATAATAATGAGTTATATAGTAGGAAAGAAAAGGTTGATAAGGGTTGTAGAAGAGTAGAGACAAAATTGATATTAATTTGTTGCATAGTTTGAATGAATTGTAAAGAAATATCAACAAGGATTCTCACATAAAACATGATTCCAACATATGAAGAATGGAATTAACATGAACAAGTAGATAAAGAATCATCCTTCACCTTGAATGTAAAAGTGTATTAATGGAAAAAGAGATTGTTGCAAAAAGGAAGCAAGAATCTCATGAAGTGATGTGTGACTCATGGGATGGGTGAGTCATGTCTATGTAAAAGCATATGAATGTTTGGAAAAGAATTAATAGCTATGAATTAACTAATTTTGTCTAAAAAAATACTTGTATGAAGAAATCCACTTTGTTATTAGAGTGCATAGTGGAAGCAAGATGCAAGAGAAAGGAATGCAAAGGATAGGATAATGAAGGTCATTCACTTAAAAGAAAAAAAGAAAAAAGAAAAAAAATTCCAATGGGAAAATGCATCATCCCATTGGGAGAAGTTTGGTATTTGAGTGGATAAGTAGAGCTTCACAGGGAATCACTCAATGAAGTGAAGAAATGTGTTCAAAAATTGAGAAATCTAATGCACAACTAGAAATAATGGAAATGGATGTCATAATTTTGGTGGTTAGATTGTTTGGAAAATACTATAGCATTAGATGATGGAATGAGATAAAGTATATCATTCCAATGTGTTGTAGGGTTCAACCAAAAATAAAGTTGGGTCATGATTTCATGAGTGGAAGCAGCTTCCAATGGGACATATTGGATGGAGTTGTGGAAAGGCCAAGTTGGGCTTGGATGGATGGTGCTCAACAAGAAGAAAAAATAAATAAATGAATAGAGTGAGGGAACACAAGGAAACCAAAATCTAAAGGAATTCAAGGACATCCACCTACAACACAAAAATAAATAAGAAATAAAGATGAAATAAATATGCATTGGAGGGCATATTGGAAGCGATGAAGAATGCATATAGGAAAGATAGAATGCATGCACATTAGTATGCATGTTGAGAATACATGATTGGTGCATATAGACATGCATTAGTGCATGTGAAATATCTTAACATTCATATGGAATGCTTGTAGAATCTCAGTAGTCAATTGATATATATGAAATAATGATGCGATGATATTTGAATGTTACTATTGATGGATTATGTATCCAAGAAAAGTTTATAGAATTGCTAAAAGTGATGATGATGCCACTTCTTATGGTATCCATCCACATAAAGACAAATTAGGATGATAAAATGTTGATCAAGAGGTTGGTGGAAAGAGCCAAAGATCCTTTACAAGATATTAGATGATCGGGTAGTATCAAGTAATTGATAACAACCATGAAGGTATGCATTTGGTTATAGAATACAAGTGGATGTATTATGATTTATTTTGTATTATGAGCATGAATTCCTTTAAATATGGTAAAGGAAAAGGACCTTGAACATGCATGTATATATAATTCTTGAATGCATTGATATAAAATTTAATGTCATGTTATAATGGTTGAGTGCATAACCAAGGAAATCAAGAGGTATACTCTTGTTAAATAAAATATTTCTAGTAGAGCTATCCACATGTGAGACCATGATGTGGTTGAATATGGAATGGCCATAGCACTATACAAGTGCTCAATTTTTATTCCTAGTTATAATCAATGTTTGGAATGCAATCTATTTACTGACACTAAAGAGAGCTAAAGGAGTATATTATTGGTATTGTGTATGTGTTGAAGAGGAAGGTATCCAAAATATTGAACAAGTAATTGAGAAGAGTTTGGATGATGTTTTGAGGAATTTGATAGAACTTCCAACTCACCATGGTGGAATGCATGATATTGATATGTGGTATTCCAGAGTCAATGCAATGATGCATTGTGTAGATGTGGTGATGGGTATTATAACATTAGTTTATTTATTGGTAATGTTTGACTACATTATGAAAATATTGGTATGTTATATAATGTATTTATAAGGAATAATAGTTTCATTCCATTTAATATGAATAATAGTTGGAACTGATTGAATATTTTGAGTAATATAATTATGAAATTTCTTCATGGGATGATCGCAGTTGTTGCAATCAAAAGGATAATGTGCATGAATACTGATAATCTGTTTTGATGAATGGAAGTTGAGAAAAATTACAAGTAGAGTGGTATTGGACATGAAAATGGTGTAAGCCCATAAGGAATATCAATACCTATAGCTGTAAGAGCCAAGCATTATGAGAAGGAATCTCATGCTTGGGAAATTGAATTTCCTATATGAAATAGATTTGGAAATTAATAAGTGAATTTTCTATGATGATATCTCATGATGATTGTATGTGTATGATACATATGAAATGATGTCTATTGAATATGGAATTATAGAGAAAAAGGTTATTTCTATGACAATGGAATCCTATGGTTTCCACAGGTTAAAAATAAACAATGAATGTCTGGTGGTGAGCTATCACTCTCCTTGCATGTGAAAGCCTTAGAAAGATGGATCGCCTGAGGGAATGTGTAGCAATGAAAGTGATGCCTAAGCCTAGAGGATGAGTATATAAAGGAAGAGGGAACTAAAGAATGCATAAGGAAAGGTGGATGGGATCATGAGGGTGTATTAGAAAGGACAATGAGATGAAATATTTCCCACTAGAACTTGTGAAATAGAGAAACAATCATATAGATAAGGGTTGATTATGGCTACAAATTACTTTTGGATAAATGTTTCATTGTTGATTTGAGGAATCCTGTGGAAAACATAATTTTTATATGATAATGGCTATAACATGTATGTTTTCATTGTGGTCATATAGGAACAAATGAAGAGTGAAGACATGAACCAAATACTTGGAAATAAGAGCACCAAAAGGAAGTGGAGATCAATAATGACAACACGGAATAAGTAAAATCCATTGGACTTAATATAGCTCAGAAAACGTGTCACACAACTGACCCCTAAGCAACTTTTTAAGGGATGGGGCATCAATGTTTTGCTTACCTATGATGAATATGGTATCGAGAACTGATCCCTTTCTCTCAATGGACAGTCTCAATGCATGCCAGAACTCCCAAACTTCAGTTAGGATCCATTCGACACCTAAGGTTCACCAATCCTATTGGACCCCACTCGACTCGTCAACCCATTGTATATTAACATGCGCCATCAAAATGGTGTTCTTATTCAGCATCAATTCACCATGTCACCATAGGGCACTTAGGCTTGCACGATTAGAGGATGACAATAGTCCCTCTCCTATAGTCCAATTAAAATACTTAATTAATATTTCATAGAATACCATTCTTTGGTAATTAATTACTTAAACCTCATTAAGGATGATTATTCTCCACAAATTAATTATCCAGTAATTAATTTTTTCTTAGCCTAATACTCATGGCCCAATAATTACCGAGGTTTTAATTTCTCTTTCCCCCTCCTTTATAAGTAGTTTAGCACTAACTCAATAAATTACTCATGTGATAAATATGAGTAATTATATTATAACACAACTATGTTAATTTCTCCATAATATACTTAAGTTGATTAACCTTAATTAAGGTATATAATTTAATCCCTCTATTATCGGACAAATCAGTAAGTGCGAACACAAACTGATCTCCCTAACTTCAACAAGAAATTAGAACAAAACATAGAAGAATACAAGCTTCTCCTTAGATTTCATTGTGATATAAACTAGTTCGATAAGGGATAAATGACATACCATTTAAACATCATTTGATCCTCGCTAGTGTCGTCCCCGATCGATCCTTGGGATTGTGGGATATTGGATCTATTTAAGAGACACAAACCAACAAATAAAGAGAGCAACAATATATATATTCTGATGAAATCTATGTCTAAGATCAAGGAGTTATATAATAAAAATGAAGACACCTTTATAGGGAAGGAATGTATCGCTACATTATATTAATGAAAGTGAAGAATACAACCTATACCTTGATGTTGCAAGGTCCCTTCCAATGGCCCTTTGCCTCAACACACACACCTTTTCTCCAATGATTTTGATGAAGAGTATTCACAACTTGACTTGGAGAGCTAAAGCAAAGATATCTCAAGTGAAATCTATGGCATAATTATTCATGCATAAGCCAACCTAGCCTTTCCCATGAGAGATCCCTCTTTATATAGGGTGAAAAAGGGATGGACGAGGAGATTAGTATGATCCCACTAAATCAGAGAAGTGAATAAGATCCAAACCGATTGGAGGCCACCTCATCTTGTAGAAGATTCCCTTCTAGAATTTTCATGAATTTCACCTTTTTCTCTTGTTTGAGTATTGTCACACCCTATATACAAGTAGCCTACGATGATGCCACAATCCAGTTTTAGTGCATCATGCGATGGTCAAGCATTGTTTCACCCCAAGCATTTAGCAGGGTGCGACGATATCCTTTGATATGGTTTTTAAGAAAAAAAAAGATGATTCACTTTTCTCATGCAGAAAGTCTCATTTAGTATCTTCAGGGAACATAGAAGTGAGTTATGCACATATCATCATTTGATCACATGGGTGACCAAAATAATGTGTAACAGAATGCCCCCTGAAGTATGAAGTTGGAACCTGTAATAGCTGAAATACTTTTTAGAATGTGTGTGTCGAAAACAAGGAGTGCATCGGTCGAGAACTTGCAAACAATCAAGCATATGCATAATAATATATCATATTATGAGGTATGAATTCCCATACTCGGACTACAAATGACTCTAATCATAAGTTTCAAGTGATTCATGGCCACCAAACATAGATTGTGGATCCATGTCATCATGATTCAATATCGCCATGAGAAATACATGGTGGATCTATGTGTCAATACAAACTTATAAATACTCCATCACAACTTGGACCGATATGGTGAGATTTAGGGTATTCATTTCCATCGTCCCAAAGTACGAATATAGCCATGTGATTACAGGTGTCAAAGTCGAACATGGTAGAAACCATTTGATTATCGGTCATTAATGGATACTGTTGACAAGTGTGAGGGAAATCACCATTGATGTCAATGACCCCCAAGGTACTTTAGTACAATCCAACGAATGTGAATTAATGAGTTGAAGTAAAAAAATCAATGGAATATTCCAATTAGGGGCTGATGATGTGAACCCGTTGTTGAAAGAGAGGAAACCTATCATTGAGGCATGCAGGTTCCAAGGTACTAAATGATTTCTAAGTCTAATTCCCGGATAATGAGTTGAAGTCGACAGGAAAAGACTCTTCACAGGAGGGCCTTAATGTATACCCCGTCAATGACATGAAATATGTAAAATATTTGAATTAGATCAGAGTATGAGATGATTCAGAACTAACTCAGGGAAGCACAACATGGTAGGATTTGAAATTCTCTTAAACATATGAACGACATGACATTTGTCTTGACATCATTGAATCAAGGAGGACCTAACATATGGACCTATGGATGTTCAAATGAGAGACAAATGGATTTCCAAACCCAGATATAATGATGAAGAGGGGTGTCATGCTCAAGAGAGACTTACTTCCACTAACACAGATACATATATACATTTCTTTCTCAATTCCCCCCCACCATTTTTGGTGAGTACCTCTTTGTTTTTACGCAAGATTGAGGAGGATAAAATATGCTTGTAATGTAAGATCATCCTTCGGATGAGTCCCTCAGAGTATTTTTAACTAACCCTAGGAAGGAGTGGTTAGGTCCCATATGGGCCTTTTGATGTTTGTTTTATGAGTCCAAATAAAGAAAACTTAGGGGTTTTTCATGTTTGTGAAAAAAACTTAAAGAGAAATCCAAAATGTCCTTTTTCATAAGTTAGTCTGATGAGAACGAAAAAGAGATAATCTACCGCTCATCAAATGGTTTCTTCAAATACTTTTACAAGCGTGAAAAGAACAAGGTTGCTCGACTATATTTTCATGTTTATGGAGATTGAAAAGAGATTAAAGGATACCCCATAGGTTTTGTTTTTTGTATTACCATTACGAGTTCGAAAAAGTGATAAAAGGTTACTCAATTACATTCTCATAGTTTCACGAGCGTGAGAAAGAATTAAGACCATGCTCGAAGTTTTCCCCGAAAACCCTAAAAGTATATATACATAAAAAAAACACTCAAAAACAACCAAAAAGGAAGGATCCATATCAAAAGTGTAGTCCTAAGATATCTCAACCTGCAATAAAGACACTTTGCAAAGTTCATTAGGTTTAGGGGATAGGTAAAAGTATTTAAAAATTAATTTAATTTGAAATTAAAATGGTAAAAGTGAACAAAATTGGTCAAAACTAGTCCATTTACCATTTCATTTGCATTTTCACCAAACTAGTGCCAAAAAATCCCTTTTTCCTCTGATTTTCAAGTGACGATTCTGGAGCACCCGGTGGACGATTTCTCAAGGCACTTCCGTGAAGTAGGTATTCTTCTTCCCCTCTCTCTCTTCATGGTTAAATTTTTCATTTTTAATGGTTCAATTATGAGTTATGGGAAATTTTTCAAGGGTTATTGCACTTTGAAATCATCACGGGCCCACCCTATCGTGAACTGCAACAATCCCAAATATCCACAGGGGTTCACAAATGGGGTGCAATGATGCCGCACTGTGGGAAAAAGAGAGATAGAGATAGGAAAACTTCCAATTTTTAAATTTTGATTAACCTAATCAGCTTTTAATGTTATTTGGCAGGTTTTCATCAGTCATTATGCTCGAGTAGAGGGAACAAGAGAATGCAGAAGAATATTATTTTACCGGGAATGATCCAGGCACTGTTATGGCACTCTAGGAGTGTGGCTTGCTGAATGTTTTCAAAGTTCAGGGCATGGGAGCCCAGTTGAGGCTATTGGAGTACATAGTCTACATGTGGGACGTTAATGAGAAAGCATTTCATGTGGGTATGCATACACTCACCTTAGATATTGATGACATTTACTTCTTTTCTAGTTTATCTTGTCAAGGCTCTCGGGTGTCACTATCAAGAAGCAGAGGTGGTGGTGAACACATGGATTATTATGTAGCACATCACTGCGTACCTGGTACAAAGAAGCATAGTGTAAAGGTTGCCATAAAGGATGTTTGGGATTTTCCTTTGAGGACTATCCTCTATACTATCACTCAGATGGTAGGGAGTGCGGCTCCTCACATGGATTTACAAAGCCATTTTCAGTATGCTATCGAGTGTATGGAGCCCCATGTTTTCAATTGGTGCAAGAGTCTTCTAAAAAACATGAAGAAACAATTGAAAACGTGTAGGGTCAGTCGATTGAAACAATTCAGGTATGAATCTATTTTGGTATCCTTCTTCTTGGAGAGGGTCCCCATTTTTCACCTACAACATGTGGAATGGGGAATACTCGGTCCATAGGATCCTTGAATGAAGAGATGGGTAGATTTGATGGCATGTCATGGTGGCATGCCAATTGTTACATATGGTCCAACTTTCTTCCAATGGTTGAGGGATCAAATTGTCATGGTTGAGGACTATGCATATGCTGGGATTGACTTCCATGGAGATCCCGACTTGGAATTACCTGAGGGTTATTAGTGGGGATAGATAGGTAAAATGATTTTTTTCATTATATGTTTTTTTTGGTATTTTAATTATGATTTTTTTTTTATATGGTATATATCCGAGACTAATCAAGTGCTCTTCAACAATTCAAATGTGGCATCTTACAGGCCTCCTGGATCATCACTGATCCAGATACGTGGAGATATAGGTGCAGTGGCAGGCTGAGGGGTAGAAGCTAAGGATCTCGAGGAGATCGAACAAAACCTCTAGGTGTTGACCATGGACATCCCATACATCACAATGACCAAGTTACCTCGATGCTACCAACGCCATATTGTTGGCGAGACAACATCCATTGGTCAAATGCTTTTTCGTGTAGCATGGGTTGTTGTTTGTTATAGCGAGCATCATCCTTGATTCATATGTATATGAATCCATGAGCTTCACCATTTTGGTCTCAGGACATACACTTTTTGTAACTTTTGACGTTATAATATAAAACTTCTACCGGCTTACTTGTCTTTCAAATGTGTGTTTGGATTTATAAAAGGCACAAATTTCTATCTAAAACATAATTAGCTAAGGCATCTGTTAATTTGTTTAGATATCTAAGAATGTGTTGTTATTCAATGTAATCAAAATGTATTTCCAAGAGGTGAATTCTCAATTATACTCGTAACAATGTAGGACTTCTAAGTACTGTGACTAGCACCATCAATATAAGGTAGCGAGAATGCTGACATCGGGAAACCAAGCACAATGTAAGGTAACCATTTTGAGGAATATTTGAAATGAAGTCTGGAGGCTGTAAGAATTCCCCCCCAAGCTTCATTTCATCTAACATCATAGGCAGATGAAAGGAAGCTTCAGACACTATATGTAGTGAAGTACTTGACTCAATTGAAGAGGGGGGAAAACTATTTCATTTTTTAACGAGCTTGATACAGGAACATGAACCATGCTCGAGATGAGCTATTTTTTTTTTTAACAAGCTTGACATAGGAGAAGAACTATGCTTGTAACCTTTATTTCATTTTTTAACTAGGTTTCCATAGAGAAGCAAAACTATCCTCGTAGCTGGTTTCATTTTTTAACGATCTTGAAATCAGAAAACCATGCTAAAAAATCTCTTCTCAATCATGGTTTCCAGGAGGACAATGCTCTAGAAGGAACCCATGTCATGGGACAAAAATCAGTCATGGATTCCAATATATCGTCACTCGATGGAAGAAACACACTCTGGAATGAACACATGTCGAGGGAAATGATAGTGGTAAGGAGGTCAGGCTCCAATATCCCTACCAAAGAGATCACCATGTCAACTACCAGATCCAAGTCATAAGATATTGAGCTTACAGTGAGAGGCTCATCTTCATTGGTAGCTGAAGGCATGGGAGACAATGCCACATAATTTACCTATGGTGGGGGAGATACTGTCTGCATATAAGAACCATTCAAGGGGGTCGTTGGGTTGATAATCAAATCAGGGCCAACAAAGGAGAGTTGATCAATTGTCACAACTCTTCCATCGTGAGGGAAATATATCACATGAAAAAGAGTGGATACGATAGCTTTCATGGCATAGACATAATCTCACCCAATGATTAAATCAAAATCCAAGGGATCGTGGACTACAATGACATCAATAACGACAGTTTTCCCTCCCAGAGTTATGGGAAAAGAAGGAAGGAATCCTAAAGGGTGACTGGTTCTTTTGTTAAAAGCTAACAAATTTTGGTAACTGACGCAAGGTGAGGACATCCCAAATCTTGCCAAGCAATGGAGGACAAAATATTAATGAACACACCTTCATCTATCATTGTTTGAGGAATGTCCTGACAAACAAATTGTACTATAATATTGAAAGGAATGTGAGAGGGAAGATGATGTCCAGTTAGCGCACCCTAATGAAAAAGGATGGCCTCATTACTTGGAGGGGTTTCCATGAGAGAAGGAGGAATGCCCCCCATCATGGTAGATTCTGTATCAACGAGAAAAACGTGGACAATATTAGGGTTATTCTCTAGCGGGAGAGTAGGATCGAATGATGACAAGATCAGATCAACCACTTGAGTTACATTCTCCAAAGGAAGAATGGGGTCGATGGATGGAAACAAATTGACTGCTTTGGTTTCACTCTCTAAAGGGATATTGGGATCGACTGAGGAGGAGATTATATCAATCACTTTGTCAACTAGTTCAATGAAGGACGTGACCAGATTGACCACCTGATCAACCAGATTGACCTACAAAGGGACCAAATTGATCATTCCATCAACTACAAGTTGGTTCAGAGTAAGGCTACAATAAGAAGCCATAAGTTGAGGCTGGGAAATAGTCATATCTTGCAGTAATTTCGAGGCTTCATCCATACAAGGGAAAAGTTGAGTTTGATGAATCCCTCTGCATAACATACATGGGAACTTGACTCTACTTTTCTTCTTCCCAATGGTATCTTGACTAGTTGAAGGGAGGTCATCAACATGTTGGTCAGAGGCTGATTACATGGGTTGGAGAACATGTGTATACCATTCTTCTATAACTTTGGATAGACTAGGGCAATCCTTGAGAAGATTGCTACCCTTACAAATCCTGCAAGGGTACTTGGGCTTACGGTTTGTTTGGGTGATATTGGCATCATCAATGCTCCCAAAACAATTATCAGTAACTGGTTGTTGTCCAACATTTCTAGCAATGGTTGGAAGTTTGGACCCTTGCTTATTTTTCTTCTTCTTAGTCTTCCTTTTCTTATTTTTCTTATCCACAGGGTTACTAGCTTTAGAGCTTTCACTTGGCGAAGAAGATGAAACAGAAGAAGACCTTGCAAGTGAAGAAGGTGAAGAATATATTACTAGTGAAGAACACAAAGGATCAACATGAGGTTGATGTTCTTGGGGGGAAACAACTGAAGAACTTATTGCATTCGGGATTATCGGAGTGGAAAACAACCATACTGACAATCCAATTGTGAGACTTGGAAGGATCAAAGTAGCGATGTAAGGAGGACCAACGTTTCCGTAAGAAGGAAAAAAAAAAGGTTCCCCCGGAGTAGGGGTTGCTTCATTGGTCATTCCAAGAATTGATGCCATTAAACATAGATCCAACCTAGAGTATGCTAGGGAAAAAATAAATGACACATTCTAGAAATATAGGAAGCAAGCAAACAAACAAAACCTTCTCACAATGAACGCACTAGTTGGTGATGAAATCCAACGTCGCGAGAAAAATGTAAGAAAGGGATAGATAGAGAAGGTGGACAAGTTATGTTGTCGACTTGCTTAATAGACTTACAACCTAGTGCAAGATCCCACACATAAACATGGGTATACCCTCCAAGGAGTCCGACTGATTTTGGCCAACGTCGATTCCAGGTACCGTGAAGACTTTCCCCTCCACAATCACCTTGTGTAAAGACCCTAAAGAGATAGGCTACTAAGGTTACCAATTATAACAATGATTCCTGGGGAAGCAATCAACAGTCCGATATACACGCAAGGGAAGGGTATACAAGCCTGAAATCTCCTCAAGAAGGTCCACACAAGATTTTCTTCTCAAGTAACCCCCAATAATACATGCATTCACTACACTAGAACCAACAAAGAAGGGGAGTAACTCTGTCGGTCCCCATGTGACCTCGTGATTGACCCTTGTGTTAGAAGGGCTTCTCAGGAAATAATGTAATAAGTGGATTTACCTCTCACTAGCACAAGATTCTATGTTTGATTACAAATTTGGAAAGTTATCTTTCACACCTATTCCAAAGGCCTACACCCTAAGTTGATGTAGGTTTGCTACCAGAAAATATAAAAATGTTTAATCACTTTTTGTAAGCGCTCTATTTTAAGGTTGTTGTTTACTCAAGATGCCCCCAATATAGCGCCAAAAACCATGAAATTTCACTACTTCAAATGCAAAGATTCCCCCAATCTGATGCAAAGGAAGAAATCAAAATTTTTTGTTTCAAAGATAGCTAAAAGCAATAGCAAATTACTCTAAAAACAAAGCAACCCAATTCAATTTTCTCTTTTAACACAAACTATTCAATAAAATAAAAAGAAGTTCTTCCACTAAATTGTTCTAAAGAAAAAAAAATTCTTTGTAACAAGAAGACACTCAAAGGAAGAGATCAATAACAACTTATCTATCAAGCACTCAAGGATGAATCCTTGATATTATACCCTTGTAGAAAGAAGTGAAAGATAAAACTATGAAGCTTATGAAAAAGAATCTCAACACTTGAGAAATGATCAAATTCAGATAAAAGATGCAAACCAAGATGCAAATGATCACTCAACAGGACCCAAAATTCATCCCAAGAAATAATGACAAGTATGGGCAAAGAGGAAAAATTGACTATCACTCCAAAAAATTTCTACAGGAATCGTCGCAGGCTGCAGAAGAGCACAGTGCAACGATCAAGGATCGTTGCATGCTGTGGGAAATACATAGTGCAACATTGTCACTCTGGTTTTCATAGGCAGGGTGCAATGATGACTGAAAATAAGGGAAAAATGAATAGAGGACAGAGTTTCCAAATGAGTTTTCAATACCAGAGAGTCAACATGGATCTCCCAATGACTCAGAGAATGAAAAACAACCAAAAGAAGGTTGGCCAAATGCAAAAAGGAAGCAAGATACAAAACAAGTCTTTCCCCAGTATGGTCGCCAATTTTCTTATCGAACAAATCGATAAGTGCAGACACAAACTGATCTCTCTAACTTTAACAAGAAATTAGAACAAAACATAGCAGCATACAAGATTCTCCTTAGATTTCATTGTGATATAAACTAGTTCGATAAGGGATAAATGACATACCTTTTAAACATCGTTTGATCCTATCTAGTGTCATCCCCGCTCCATCCTTGGGATTGTGGGATATTGGTCCTGTCTAAGAGACACAAACCAACAAAGAAAGAGAGAAACAACATATATATTCTAGTGAAATATGTGTATAAGATCAAGGAGTTATACAATAAAAATTAAGACACTTGTATAGGGAAGGAATGTATTGCTGCATTATATTAATGAAAGTGGATAATAAAACCTATGCCTTGATGTTGCATGGTCCCTTCCAATGGCCCTTTTCCTCAACACACACACCTTTTCTCCAATGCTTTTGATGAAGAGTATTCACAACTTGACTTGGAGAGCTAAAGAAAAGCTATCTCAAGTGCAATCTTTGGCAAAATTATTCATGCATAAGCCAACCTAGCCTTTCCCATGAGAGATCAGACTTTATATAGGGTGAAATAGGGATGGATGATGAGATTAGTATGATCCCACTAAATTAGAGAAGTGAGTAACATCCAAACTGATCGGAGGCCACCTCATCTTCTAGAAGATTCTCTTCTAGAACTTTTGTGAATTTCACCTTTTTCTATTGTTTGAGCATCATCACACCCTATATACAAGCAACCTACAATGATGCCACAATCTAGTTTTAGTGCAACATGTGATGATCAAGCATCATCACACCCCAAGCATTTAGCAAGGTGCGACAATCTCCTTTGATATGGTTTTTAAGAAAATAAAGATGATTCACTTTTCTCATGGAGAAAGTCTCATTTAGTATCTTCAGGGAACATAAACGTGAGTTATGCACATATTGTCATTTGATCACATGGGTGACCAAAATAATGTGTAACATCCTCCGGTGCACAAAACTCCATACTGAATTTTCATGTGATTTCACATATACATATAGATGTATGCATATTTATTTATTTACTGGGGAAAATGATCAACTATATTCAACTTGATATTTATTATTACAAATTTGTTCTTTTATTAATTATATTATAATATAATTCTATTTAATTCTATTATACTATGATTAATTATATCAAAGGAGAACTTAGGATTATCAATATTCATTAATACCTAAGCCTCCAGACTTCGACAGATATTCCTCATCAAACTTTTATGAATATACCCAAATCTCCCGAACGCTGAAATTCCAAAGAGGGTCCCACTTATCTTATATTATGATGCAATATGATATTAATTATATTACATTATGATGTAAATAAATAACATCAAACCTTTATTATAATCAAATAACCTCGTTTAATTTAAATGTGTTTAATACTCATGCAAGGTTTGGAATGCAGGGAGGTAGGTTCAGGTCTTCGATCCTATTTTCTTGTTCCTTCTATCATCCCCAAACATCTGGATTCCTGAAGCCCCTAACTCCCGAAGCTCCAGAGTCCTAAACTCCCGAAGGGTCCACACTTCATGTGATATTGTATTAAATATTAAGTTAAAAAGGGAAAAATGGTTGGTACTCTATTATGTACCAATATCATAATAAACTTATTTAAAATATATCATATTATATTACATATTTTTTTGAGATTGCGCCCAGGTTTATAAGGTCTCCAATATTATATTTAATAATTGAACAAAGAGAGAGAGAGAGTGTTCTTCAGGTCAATCTCATTCGGCTCTTCCATGCAACTCTTCATTCTCAATTAACCCGAAGTTCCGTAGTTCTGAAGTCTCGAAGGTGACCCACTTGTAATTACAATGTGGTTTAAATACAATGAAATAATTTGGATTATAATATAATATATATTGTATTAAAGGTATATTATATTGAGTTATGTTCATTGATCACATTAAATACAATAATTTAATTAATTGTATTTCTTACCTTTACAACCTTGTGCAGGGAAATAAATGGTTTGGGCATTCAGATACTTTGGCTCATTGAATCCCATCACCCAAACATCCTGAAGCTCCCAACTACCGGAGTTCCGAAGACCACAAGATGGTTAAAGCAGTTGGTTACCATTTATTCCCTAGTGTGTTTGACATTAAAATAATAATAAATATATTCTCTTTAGTAATTTTATTTCCTTATTATTGTGCTTTACTACTCTTACTAAATTTAAGGAAGATGGTCCTAAGACAAAGATTTACCTTCACAGTAAATTTGGTGTTTCTATTAGGATTTACTTCCCACCAAAATTTAAGGGGATTCTTCCCAAATTTAGGAGATTTAACACAATATAAACATACATGTTTATTTATGCCCCAAATAGAATTTTGAGAAATTTTGTATTTTAATTCATCTAGACCAATTTCATGTTTATGTTCTAATTATTTTTCCTCAATAATTGTTTATAAGGAATTTTATAATTGATTATTTAACATTCCAAATTGGTTTTATTGGTAGCCAACTAATCCATGCCAATCAACAAGTCATAAGATCCTAAAGGGAGCATGTTTATGGTTGTTTGGGTGGGTAATCCATTCATAATGAATTGGCATGCTAGTGTGACCCCTGTTACCTTCCTTTTTGTTCCAGTGTCTAGTTGTACCAGCCATGATTTAGCATGTTTTACTTGATGCAATTTACATTTCTCAACAATTTGATGGGTAACATAACTCATAKTAGAACCAGGGTAAATTAAAATGGAAACTATATGGTTGGAAATCATACCTTCCATCTCCACCACTGAAGCTTGGTGGTCAWCTTGTATGTTATCCAAGGCTGCATAAATTTGTGGTATGCTCCTAGCCACATCATTGACTGTGATACCCTCTTGGATGTTGTAGATCCTTTGATTGTCCTGTTGCCTATGTGGGAAGTCCCTCAAAACATGTTCTTCTCCACAAACCCAATATTTCAAGGGTTCTCTCTTTGTATTATCAGTCTTACATGGGGCTGATCTAAAGGGTTTATTACCACTCTAAGATCGAAAATTATGTTGATACACACTTTGAGTAGGAAGGATCATCTTAGAACTTTTCCCATGACTCTTAAATCTTGAGGATTTAAACCCCTTCTTCTTGAATCCCAAATTACTTTTCTTCTTCCAGTCCTTATGAGGTTATGCCTTATTCTTGAATTTCTCATAAAAAATACCTTGCCTTTCGAATATTTTTTTCTAAAGTATTAGGTTCATCAAACTCAATTTTGTCCCGGAAGGATTGAGGCAGTCCACTAATAAATCGTTGCATATTTACCTTTTCATCCTTTATGTAGGGAACATACCTCATCATCTCAAGAAATTTGTGATATATTCATCTATTGTGAGTTGTCCTAGCTTGAGTTCATAGAACTCCTTGGTATTCCCATCATAGTGTTTTCCAGACAGTTACATCTTCTTGAAGTATTTCTCAAATTATTTCCATGACAAGTCCTTCTCATGGATTCATTTCACATTCCTAAGATCCTCCCACCAAATGGAGGCCTTTCCATTCAAGTTGAAAATTGCTATCCAATCCTTTAATTTTTCAGAGTAGTCATGTACTATGAAGTACTTCTTCAAGCCAAGTAGCCAAACTTCTGCTTCTTCTCCATTTTTAATTTCTCCATTGAAAGTGGGTGGTTTGGATTTCTTAAACTCATTAGGGTCATGGCTCTTGGAATGTTTCCACTTATTTCTTCTCCTCTGGGAATGTGAACTCATCTAACTACTAGACAATTCCTTGGATTTGTCAGTTTCCTCACTAGAAGATTAATTTGTTGAATGTATCTTGGCTCCATGTTGGGCCTTCTTTGAGGTGCTCCTCCTTGTGTGGCTACTTTCAGGACCATGTTTTTGTATCTCAGGTGGACTTTGGGTTTTATTAGTATGATTTCTATCCACATTATTGGCTGCTAGCCCATGTTGCAGCTTCCTTTGTATTTATGATAGGCTTTGTAGTAGGACTACATTAATTTCATTTTTTTTTCATGTTATTTTATCATCCTTTCATTTTCATCCTTACAACTCAGTAATTCTTCCATGAGGCTTCTTACAGTTTCATCCAAATTCGGAGGGGTTTCCACCACCCTCCTCTCATCAGATTCTTATTCTCTATTGTGGGAGCTTTCCCCCAACTCATGTGTTGTCCACTGATTGTTTGAGTGTTGATAAAACATTTTATTTTAGTTAATTATATACTAGTTTATGAACAACACATCCAATTAGAAAGGTGAAGTCAACTTCATTATTTGGAACACTAGAAACAATCAGTTCATATTTTTTGTGAGCATATAACAACAGTAGAAATTTTTGTTCCTCTCTTTAGTAGTGGTTTAAATAAGATCATTATGAATGGTGTAACATAGGGTGTTACCCCTTAAAATTTCTCTAATAAAATTTTATGCGACTCATTCATGAGCCCAAGTAGGCCAAGTGTTGTTTCCCACTCTGATACCACTCTGTCACACACCCAACCCCTAAGTACATTTTTAAGGGATGTGGTATAAATGTTTCTCTTACCTCCAATGGATATGGTATCGAGGACTAATCCCTTTCTTTTGATGGACAATCTTGATGCATGCTAGACCTCCCAAACTTCAGTTAGGATCCAATCAACACCTAAGGTTCACCAATCCTACTGGACCCCAATCGACTCATCAATCCATTGAAGATTAACATGTTCCATCAAAATGATGTTCTTAGTCAACATCAATTCACCATGTCACTGCAGGGCGCTTAGGCTTGCACCACTAGAGGATGAAAATAGTCCCTCTCCTATAGTCCAAGTAAAATACTTAATTAATATTTTGTAGAATAGCATTCTTTGGTATTTAATTACTTAAACCTCATTAAGAATAATTATTCTCCACAAACTAATTATCCAGTCATTGGAACACATATATATTTCTAAGTTTCATATTTCAGGCGTTTCAACATGCCTCACTTTCAAAGTCTCGATATGTGAAAAGTGTTCAAAAGATCCAAGTCACCACATACGTATACCCCCTAATCTCTAACTTATCTTTCCGAAAAATGACCTGTCGGAATTTTAAACGAAGTTAATTGACCAAATGAATGAAGTAACGAATACTTAAAAAGAAACTAAAACCCAATTAGAAAATTGAATAATAGTTTCACGATTTCATAAATCGTGTCTTTGACATCTATCGTATCCATAATATCCCGAAGCCCGAACTCCTGAAATGTCTGAAGCCTTAATCTGGGTTAATTAAGGATTAAAAATGATTAATGATTAATTAATTACATCACAATTTCACATTTCAGGGATCCTGCCTCAAAGAGACTACTAATATCCTGAGATCTGAAACCCTGAAATATTTGAGGTTAAACACGATTATTTAAAAGGGTTAAACATGATTAAAATTAATTAATCACATCGCAATTTCGCGTTTTTGAAATCATATCTTGAACTATTATAGGATATCCCTAGATCCGGAATTTTGAAATATACTTAACGATAAGTGTGATTAATCGATGCATTAATGACAATTATCTCGTGATCAATCTTTCACTGAATCATAACTCGGATAGATTCAAATGATATTTGTCAAAAATTCTAATCATGAACCACCAGACGTTAATAGCATTAATAATCAATCTACGAAAATCATTTCGAATAAGTTCTTAGAACACTGCATAAATATTTTCATTATGGACAGTAAATACATTGTCAGTGAAGTTAAGTGTAAATTGATACTCTTAAGGTGAAAAAGATATTGAAGTTTGAACTCTATTTGTGTTTTCACAGAACAACAAGCTTAGCGAGATAATAAGTTTGTGCATTTTCTGTGACATGTAACACAGTGATGGGTTAACTACTATCATGGCTCCGCTAAAAATGATTAAAGGGACTGGTGAGAGATCGAGCCAAAACACAGATGTCCTCTCGGACACATCGCCGAGAGTTGTGGAGACCATAAAAACCTTGACACAAGTATGCGAGATCCTACAATATGAACTGGAAAACTGTCCAGAAGAGTCAGATAATGAGGGGATCGAAACTCAAGCAAAGAAGATCAAATACGTAGCTCAATCAGATCTGCATAATATAGCCACGCAGTCGAGGCTCATGCTGTATAACGACATGATAGGCTGGGCCTTGAGGAACTTTGATGTCGTGACCAGGACCATCTACAATTCACATAAATTTTTTGTTGGATCCTTCTGACCAAAACATGTACAGGTGATGTAAAAATTGTCCCCAGCATTCAAACACACTTATAATGTTGTTTTCTTAAAGAAATTTGATGAAGAAGAGTGCACATAAAGCGTAAATAATTATCCTGACTTGATCAAGGATTGGTGGGCTCGCCCTGAGAAATTCAGAGCAGACACACATTGTATATACACCACAACATCATTATAATCTCATATGATGTATGTGGCCATGATTCTTTGTAGACTTTTCCGGAGGGAAAACTCTTCCCGCTTCCTATTATCATGGGTACCAATATTGCATGAAGTTGCAGAGGGTTTCTCATTCAATTGGGCCAAGATGCTATCAGATAGTTTGGCCAAGGAAATCATTGAATATCAGACATTGAAAGCCAAAGGATGACCTGCCCCATTTTACATGTTGTTATTGGATAAATCGGTAGGTGCGAACACTAACTGATATCCCTAGATCCACCTAGATATAGAAAAAAACACACTAAAACTTGCCACTTTCCTTAAGTTTTAGAAATTGAATTTACTAACTAAAGAGGGCTAAGTGACATACCGTTTAAATGTTGCTTTCTCTCGCCATCGCCATCCTAGCTCCATTCTAATGCTCATACAATGATGAACCTACAAAAGAACGCAACCAACCAAAGTGATAGTAATAGCATAAACTCAATATAAACCTATGTATGTGATCAAGGAATCATACAATAAAACACAACAAGATTTATAGGAAAGAATCATATTACTGTATCATATTGAATGTGAAAGATAGATTATAACCATGGCCTCGATGTCGTAAGGTCCCTTCCAACTGTCCTTCGTTCCCCACACACTTCCACTCCAAGAATTCTGAGAGCATAGATATGATAATATTCACAATATATCTTGACAAAATGGCTCATCTAGCCAAGCTAACAATCTCCAAAGCTCAATCCAATCCAAGCTCCAAAATCAAAATCTCAAAATTTAATCTCATCCAAGACAACTTTCTCTATGAGAGATCCTCTCCTTTTATAAGTTGAATAGGATAAGGCGAGGAGGTTAGGATTATCCCACCAAATCATGAAAGTGAGAAAGATCCAAACCATTCGGATGCCGCCTCACCATGGAAGTTTCTCCTTCTAGAAGCATCGAGAAGATGCTCATTTTTCCCACGTATGAGCATTCTCGCACCCTACTTATAGAGCAACCTGCGAACCTCTCGCAACCCAACTATGGTGCAGCCTGCAAGAATCAGGCATTCTCGCACCCTAGCCATAGTGCAACATGCGAAAATCATCTTTAATAGGGTTTTTACAAATGGAAATGCAACTTCTTTTCTCAGGAAAAGTTCTTCTCCCTTCTTTCTTCAAGAACTCAGGCCACTGACCCCTCTAAAGACTATAGACAGGTTTAAATCATTAATAGTCATAGGGATGACAAAAATAATGTGTAACACATGTCAGTATATATTATGGATGTCGTATGTTTTATGACACCTTTTCCTTTGATGGGATGGAGATGGACTCCGACCAGTGCCGAACCAATACATATTTATCATTCAAATCTATGGGAAGATAAAGAGAAATATTCCTTCTATGAAATCTGCAATTATGTGGTGGTTTCGATGCACATCGCCATATATGGGCGCTCACTTCCCAGGATTTTTGACAAAATAGTAACCATCTCGGGGAAGATAGAAGATTGGTACATTGAAGAGCATTTCTCTTATATCAAGGTTTTTGGTTGTTCGGTCCCTCCACATGCCTTGCCCAAGTTTCTACCAGACTGATTGGTGTGCAGAGAGGTAGCGCGTTAAACTGTGCTAGGTGGAGTCAGTAAAGAGATAAAATCCTGGCAGAAAAAGGTATGGCCCAACTTTCCCTTGCATATTGGTATGTTTTCATTGTTCGATTTTGGCCAGTCAAAAGTAGAGGCCGCAGCCCTAGAAGAAATCAAGCTTGTGAATATTGAATTCAAGAAACACGATCCTCAAAAGATCATGGGAAATCACATGGAACTTTGTAATTTGAAAAGATATGAGCATTAGGAGTCTCCACAGGATGAGATATTTCGAGGAGAGAGATCCTATCAGGAATTATTGATTCGAGTCCAAACTTTAGCTCCAGACCAATTGGTCGAATTCCATAATTTCCAAAGGCATAGGAGAAATAGCCTTTCGAAAGTCTTGCAGGGAGAAACCCCAACACCCTCAGCTACACAAGAAATTGAGACTTAGAGTTTAAAAGCAGGGAGCTCCATTGGACAGGATGCTCAAGAAAAATTGGGGAAAACTGAGGTTTTGACTCAGAAGGGGGACACCACATTTCCAAATCCACCAAGTGATCAAGCTAAAGCTCAGATTGAGGCCTTGATAAAAAAGGGTGAAGAAAAGGCACTATCCACACGAGGAAAATCAGCTACTAACATAGGCGAGAAACAACCGACCACCGAGATAGGTAGCCCTATCCAATCTATCATGCCTTTATAGTTCAACAAAGGGAACCCGCGTGCTAAAGTGGTGTTCATAAAGGATCTTACACCTATTTCAGCTGAAGAGATGCCTCCTTCTGATTTCTTCTTCAGCAAGAAAAGGAGGGATGTGGTAAAAATAGAAACGCACCTAAAGGAGGGTGCAACTGTTAAGAGACATAGGGTTCTACTTGATGGATAGTCCTTGGAAAAGGTATACTTCTCTATAGATGTGGCAGGCTCGCTGGGAGCTTTCGCAACAACAAACCAATATTCCGTTGGGAACCTAAAAGAACAAGTGAAGAAAGATCTGTTTATAAGCCAATTTCAAAATCAAGTAAAGAATTTGGAGAATAATGTTAGGAGTGAGATGAACAAGGGTTTTTAGTAGATTAGAGCCTGTGATTCACAGGAAATTCAACAGCTCAAATTCAGTCTCAACAAAATGCATAAGAACGCACATGCAAGTAGAGAATGGGTCATTCAACAAGGAGAGTTGGTAAAGCAACTACAGACCAAAATAATCTTAAATAAGAACAGGACTATAGATATGAAAGTTTTCCAAGCCTAGGCATTGGAGGTGCGTGAGAAGCTGGAATCAACACAGCAAATCCTTTTTACTAAGGTAGAAGCTGTCCAAAACCATTTTCAGGTAGTAGACCAATCCTTAAATAACATTTTCTTAAAGGAGAGAGAGGCCCTTGTTGCTCGAGCTACTTTCCAGGAAGCAATTGTGTCATCAGCAAGAGAGGAAGTAGCCATGTTCTCTAGGTTGTCTCTTTCGAAGCAAACTAGAGGCGATATAATACTGAAAACCTGGGAGGCTAACATAGTTGAAAGTAAAAGACTAGCTAAAGAAGTGAACAAAGCTTGTGAAGAATCATTTCATTTGCTCGATAAATAATCGTTGGGACTTGAAAAAGATAATATCTTTGAAGTCCTGGGGCAAGTTGATATCGCGAGGCATCAACTTAATGTCAAGACAAACATGGAAGAGGCTCGGGTTGAAATCTTGCAATTAAAACAGATTGATATTACTCAGATAAATAGGTGGCTAGCAATCCTAGTCTGCAGCTACAATATATTTCTTTAGAAGACATGAGAATGGAATATAGGCTACCTCACTTAGAAAATAAATTATATATTTTTGAGGAAAATGACTCAACAGAGCCTTCCAGATTGGTAGTGCAGTTCGTAGGTAGGTGTCTTAAATGTGTCGAGCAAGGAAAAGCCAACACATTTGGGAACAAATGAAATGACGAGGGCATATCATATACTCAGATCATGATAAAAAACTAGTTGTTTCTGAGCTGGAGAAACAAGAAAGAGAAACGCCTCTGCTAATATGGTGAAGAGACAGGGGAGATGCAAGTGAAGCATTTCAAATTTCACATATTGTAATTTTTATTGTTTTAGAAATAAGGAGAATTCCAACCGCTTAGGGTTGAGAAAATTTTGTATAAATATATATTTCAAAGACTTAACAAAGGCTGCTTCTTGTTGTATTGTAACTAAGAAAACTCATCATTTTATGAGTATTAATACAAGTGCAAACAAGGATTCCAAATTTTGTGCAGTATGAGTTATGTGCTTCTTTTGTATTTCATATCTCTAGTTTTCTTTATTTACTCCTTGGTAAGTGAGTGTTTACAATTTAGTATAACTTCTACTGTAATCACATTTTATCAGTTATTTGATAAGCAAGCAGTTTTTCCTCTGTATTCACTATAATTAAACACAAGACCTGCAAGCTACTTGGATCACTTTATTTATCGTGGAGCAGTTGTAGAATTTTTATCTCTAGGCCTTAAATTATATATTTTTTGAAGCTCAACCATTATAGAGTCGATGATTCCTTGATAATCAGATTCTCCCATATTATTTATATTTACCTCGTTTCCAAACAATGTTTCTTGATCTAAATACATTTCATAATATTGTGTGGTTAGGTGAGGTTCTTGATCGTTATCATTGAGGTTGTCAATATCTTCATCTAACCCCTCAAAGTCTTGTACATCATCACTTTGCCTAAAGTTTTATGTTTTAAAAGGAGCTTTGATTTTCTGATCTTCATTTTTTACTGGTCTCTGCTGGACTAGGGGATTGGGATTCCTTTTTAAATCTCTCCTAGCAAAAGGATCAGGTATAGCTTGGTCTAATTCCATTCTGGAGACTTTGTTTGATAATTCTTTAATTATTTTACCCATGTCATCCATTTTGTCCTCCGCGGATTTCCCAGATCCGGAAGTTCCATCTTGTTCCCTAAAGCGTTTAGCTTCTTTGGTTCCCATTTCGACCTTTGCATTTAGTTTACATGATGCCATCATGTTCGATTCAATTTTGATGGTGTCATCTTGCATTCTGGTGAGATCTGTCGATATCCTTTCCCTCAAAAGTAAGGCAATGTCGGGCTCGAAAGCCTCTGTGAAAGTCACCTTAGCTACGGGCTGAGAGGGTTTGACCTCTGCTGGGATTTTATGATAGAGTTTATTAAACCTTTGGGTAAATTCTAGGACTGACTCGAAAGTATTTTTCCTCAGAGCTCCAAAATCATATGGGAAATGACTCTGCACGATCCGCCGGTCACACATAGTCAAATCTCCAGCCCGCTTAGATAAGCCTATGTGGTTGTTAGTCAATTTTTGAAAGTGCCCAAATAGCAATTACTTAACAACCATTTTGATAGCTTAGACGATTCTCTTAATGGATGGGTCACGCCGTTTCCATAGAGTGAATCGGGTGAGTGATATAAAAACGTGACTCACACGAGCCCAGTGTATACATTGGAAAAATCCCTAAAACCCGAGTGTAAGGCTCAACTACCCGTAACACTAGACCTCATAGGAGAAACCCCCGATTGAAATCCTTTCATTTCCTAACTTGAACAGATCACACCTGGGGGAGAAAAGGACACAGATCGGTGACACACACAATGAACGAAGGAAGCCTATCGCTACATTGGAAACGATGAGGACATTACTAAGACGGATTAAGGAATTCATTTTAACTACACTCTAGGATTTCTAAGGAATAAGACTGGGATATCATGCCGGATTCTACTTTACTTGATCGGGAGTTTCATAAGCCCTTACACCTGCTTAATACAAGTGATCTTTCTTCTCTCCCCACTGCATCAGATAATACAAGTGATCTTTCTTCTCTCCCCACTGCCTTAAAAAGGTGTTTTCTAGCGCATCATAAGATGCTATACAACCTACCTAAAGCCCTCAAAACTAGAGTCTTACTTGACCTTCAAAATTTTGTACCAGAAGTCTTGAATAAACATCCTCATGCTCAATGCCGAGGATATCATCTAATTGGTCAAAAACATTGATGTGCTTTGTGGTAGTTAAATCTCCTTCTCCCGTGAATTTCAGTAAGTTCTTCATATAATTTTCTGGTAAATCATGAAGGACAAGGGGAAGGACTAAAGGAGCGTATCTGGCCGCAATTTTGGAAAAAATCCTAGGGGGTGGAGGCGGTGGTCCTTGACCGCCTCCTCCTCTAGCACCACCTCCTCCTCCAACACCGCCTCCGATGCCACCTCCTCCCTCAACAACCATTTGATGTCGAGGGGATGAACTTCAGGAGTTAAAGAGAGCATTTTCATGAACTACGAGGGACCTTTCTACTGCCTCAGGATGAACTGAAGGAGGTTATGGAAACTGATCGTTAGGAGACATAAAATATAAAAAGGGGAGAAAAGGGAAATGAGGACTAGGTTCTTCAGATTTACAGGATATATAAACAGGAGAACCAACAGGAGTTGAATCAGGGTAAGAGATATAGTCTTCAGATTTTTTGGGAGCTAAAACCTTTACTTCGGGGACCAATGGAATATCAATAAAAGTGGGTATCAAAAGGGGTATTTTACCTTTACTAGTCAAGGGGAAAGGAGAATCGATCTCGGCTTTAATATCAGGTAGAACTAGCTCGGGGTTTAAGGTTTCAGCTGCAAGATTCTTAGTTGATGTATCTCCAAAGTGGATTTGCATATAACCTTCTTGCGAGGTTGACTGTTCAAGTGGAACCTTAGCATTAGTTTGCACAGTTTTGGGTTGGTAAACCTTGCTTGTGGATGCAACAGTCTTATTGAGGTATCCCCTTGGTTTTAATATCTTTTCAAGATCAGATACAGGTGTATTCTGCTGATCGTTTGGGTTCTTCCTGGTATTCTTTCTACAAAATGCCAGTTTATCTATAGTGGATTCTCCAAGTGAAAGATAAAATTTAGCTTTATAAATGTATTCAATCTTTTCTCACTATCAAAGAGAGAAAATTACTATGTCATTCTCCAAGGGAAAAATAACTTTGTTTCTCCGTCCCCGGTAGCAGCGCCAAAAATATGTTGTTCCTGAGATTACACTTAAGGCTCAAAGAGTAATTTCAAGGCATCAAGAATTTAAGGAATGTTTTAAAAGGTGCTTTTTCTTCCATTAATTAAATGAGAATTAACCCTTAAATGAAATTAATAACTGAACAGGACAGAGGTTGTGTTTCATTTTCTGAGTCGAGTAATAAAATCAAGTGATAAGAGAGAAAATTACAAAATTGTTAAACAAAATGAGGCATCAATTACAAATGAATCTTACCTTGTTCACGGTATAAGAAAATATAGAATGCATCGTTAAAAGGATATAAGATACAACGATCCAAGTAGCTTGCAAGTATTGTATTTACTTATAGTGAATACAGAGAAAAAACTGCTTGCTTATCAAATAACTAATAAAATGTGATTACAGTAGAAGTTATACTAAATTGTAAACAGTCACTTACCAAGGAGTAACATAAAGAAAACTAGAGATATGAAATACAAAAGAAGCACATAACTCAAACTGAACAAAATTTGGAATTCTTGTCTGCACTTGTATTAATACCCACAAAAGGATGAGTTTTTTTAATTACAATACGGAAAGAAGCAACCTTTGTTAAGTCTTTGAAATATATATTTATACAAAATGTTCTCAACCCTAAGCGGTTGGAATTATCCTTATTTCTAAAACAGTAAAAATTACAATATGTGAAATTTGAAACGCTTCACTTGCATCTTCCCTGTCTCTTCACCACGCTGGCAGAGATGTTTCTCTTTCTCGTTTCTCCAGCTCAGAAACAACTGGTTTCTGATCATGATCTGAGTAGATGATATGCCCTCATCGTTTCATTTGTTCCTAGACGTTCTGGATTTTCTTTGCTCGACACATTTAACACACCTGCCTACGAAATGTACTACCAATATGGAAGGCTCTGTTGAGTCATTTGCCTCAAAAATATATAATTTATTTTCTAAGTGAGGTAGCCTATCTTCCATTCTCCTATCTTGACAAGCTATAGATTGTAGCTACAGACTAGGCTTGACTAGCCACCTATTTATTTGAGTAATATCAATATGTTTTAATTGCAATATTTCAGCCCGATCCTCTTCCATGTTTGTATTGACATTAAATTGATGCCTCGCTATATCAAATTTCCCTAGGACTTCAGAGATATTATATTTTTCAAGGCCAACGATTCTTTGTCGAGTGAATGAAATGCTTCTTCACAAGCTTTCTTCACTTCTTTAGCTAGTCTTTTACTTTCAACTATGTTAGCCTCCCAGGTTTTGAGTATTATATCGCCTCTAGTTTGCTTCAAAAGAGAAAACCTAGATACCATGGCTACTTCCTCTCTTGCTGATGACACAAGTTCTTCCTGGAAAGTACCTCGAGCAGCGAGGGCCTCTCTCTCCTTTAAGCAAATTTTATTTAAGGATTGGTCTACTACCCGAAAATGGTTTTGGATAGATTCAACCTTAGTAAAAAGGATTTGCTATGTTGATTCTATCTTCTCGCGCACCTCCAATGCCTGGGCTTGGAAAACTGTCATATATACAACCATGTTCTCAGTTAAGCTTATTTTTTCTTGTAGTTTCTTTACCAACTCTCCTTGTTGAATGGTCCATTCTCTACTTTCCTATGTGTTCTTATGCATTTAATCGAGATTGAATTTGATTTGTTGAATTTCCTGAGTATCACAGGCTCTAATCTACTCAAAACCCTTGTTCATCTCACTCCTGACATTATTCTCCACAGTCTTTACTTGATTTTGCAATTGGCTTATCAACAAACCTTTCTGCTTCAATTGTTCTTTTAGGTTCCCAACAGAATACTGGTTTGTTGTTGCGAAAGATCCAAGCGAGCCTGCCACATCCATAGCGAAGTCTACCTCTTCCAAGGCCTGTCCATCAAGTAGCACCCTATGTCTCTTGACATTTGCACCCTCCTTTAGGGGCGTTTCTCTTTTTACCACAACCCTCCTTTTCTTGCTGAAGAAGAAATCAAAAGGAGGCATATCTTCAGCCGAAATAGGCATAAGATCCTTTATGAACACCACTTCAGCACTCAGGTTCCCTCTGTTGAACTATAAAGGCATGATAGATTGGATAGAGTTTCCTATCTTGGTGGATGGCTATTTCCCGGCTGTGTCATTAGCTGATTTGCCTGGTGTGGACAATGCCTTTTCTTCTCCCTTTTTTATCAAGGGCTCAATCTGAGCTTTAGCTTGATCACTTGGTGTATTTGGAAATGTGGTGTCCCCCTTCTGATTCAAAACCTCATTTTTCCCCAACTTTCCTTGAGCATCCTGTCCATTGGAGCTCCTTGTTTCTAAACTTCGAGTCTTAATTTTCTGTGTAGCTAGGGGTGTTGGGGTTTCTCCCTGCAAGACTTTCGGAAGGCTATTTCTCTTATGCCTTTGGAAATTATGGAATTCGACCAATTGGTCTGGAGCCATAGTTTGGAATTGACTCAATACTTCATGATAGGATCTCGCTCCTTAGAATATCTCATCCTGTGGAGACTCCTCATGCTCGTATCTTTTCAAATTACAAAGGTCCATGTGATTTCCCATGATCTTCTAAGGATCATGTTTCTTGAATTCAATATTGAAAATCTTGATTTCTTCTAGGGCTGTGGCCTCTACTTTCAAATGGAGGAAATCAAACAATGAAAACATACCAATATGCAAGGGAAAGTTGGGCCATACCTTTTTCTGCAAGGCTTTTATCTCTTTACTGACTCCGCCCAACAAAGTTTGACGCACTACCTATCTACACAACAATCGGTCTGGTAGAAACTTGGGCAAGGCATGCAGAGGGACAGAACAACCAAAAACCCTGATATAAGAGAAATTCTCTTTAATGTACCAATCTTCTATCTTCCCTAGGCTAGTTACTATTTTGGTAGAAATCATGGGAGGTGGGCGCCCATATATGGTGATGTGCATCGACACCACCACATAATTGTAGATTTCATAGAAGGAATATATCTCTTTATCTTCCCATAGCTTTGAATGATAAAGATGTATTGGTTCGACACTAGTTAGAGTCCAACTCCAGCCCATCAAAGGAAAAGGCGTCATAAAACATACGACATCCATAAGATATGCTGGCATGTAAAACAAGGCAAGTCATCCTTTGGCTTTCAATGTCTGATATTCAGTGATTTCCTTGGCCAAAATATATGATATCATCTTGGCCCAATTGAAAGAGAAGCCCTCTTCAACTTCGTGCATGATCGATACACATGATAATAGGAAGTGGGCAGAGGTTTCCCTCCCGAAAAGTCTACAGAGCATCATGGCCACATACATCATATGAGACTCTAATGATGTTGTGGCATATATACCATGTGTGTCTGCTCTGAATTTATCAGGGTGAGCCCACCAATCCTTGATCAAGTCAAGATAATTATTTACGCTTTCTGGGCACTCTTCTTCATCGAATTTCTTTAAGAAAATGACATTATAAGTGTGTTTGAATGTTGGGGACAATTTGTACATCACCTGTACATGTTTTGGTCCGAAGGATCCAACAAAAACTTTCTATGAATTGTAGATGGTCCTGGTCACGACGTCAACGTTCTCTAGAGCCCAGCCTATCATGTCTTTATACGTCATGAGCCTCGGCCGCATGGCTATCTTATGAAGCTCTGATTGAGCTACGTATTTGAGCTTCATTTCTTTAGTTTTGATCCCCTCATTATCTGACTCTTCTGGATAGTAGTCCAATTCATATTATAGGATCCCACATACCTGCATCCAGGTTTTTATGGTTTGTACAGCTCTCGGCGATGTGTCTAAGAGGACATCTGTGTTTTGGGTCGACCTCTCACCAGTCCCTTTAACCATTTTTCATAGAGCAATGATAGTAGTAAACTCAACACTGTGTTACCTGTCATAGAAAATGCACAAACTTATTATCTCGCTAAGCTTGTTGCTCTATGAAAACGGAAATAGAGTTCAAACTTCAATATCTTTTTCACCTTAAGAGTATCAATTTACATATACCTTCACTGACAATGTATTTTCTTTCCTTAATGAAAATATTTATGCGGTGTTCTGATATCTTATTCGAAATCATTGTCGTAGATTGATTATTAATGTTATTAACATCTGGTGGTTCATGATTAGAAGTTTTGACAAATATCATTTGAATCTATCTGAGTTATGATTCACCGAAAGATTGATCACGAGATAATTGTCATTAATGCATAGGTTAATCACACTTATCGTTAAGTATATTTTGGAATTTAAGATCTTGGGATATCCTATAATAGTTCAAGATATGATTTTTGAAACGCGAAATCGCGATGTGATTAATTAATTTTAATCATGTTTAACCCTTTTAAATAATCATGTTTAACCTCAAATATTTCGGGGTTTCGAATCTCAGGATATTGGTAGTCGCTTTGAGGCAGGACCCCCAAAATGTGAAATTGTGATGTAATTAATTAATCGTTAGTTGTTTTTAATCCTTAATTAACCCAACTTAAAGCTTGAGACATTTCGAGAGTTTGGGCTTCGGGATATTAGGGATACGATAGATGGCGAAGAGCCGAATTCCGAAATTGTGAAACTATTATTCGATTTTCTAATTGGGTTTTAGTTTCCTTTTAAGTATTCATTACTTCATTTGTTTGGTCAATTTACTTCGTTTAAAATTCCGACAGGTCATTTTCCAAAAAGATACGTTAGATATTAGGGGGTATAAGTGTGTGGTGATTTGGATCTTTTGAACACTTTTCGCATATCAGGACTTTGAAAGTGAGGCATGTTGAAACACCTGAAATACGAAACTCTGAAACCCGAAACTATGAAGTATTCTATAGATATTGGACATATTTAACAAGTAGGCGGCTCCATAACTCCTAAGAGATTAGGATCGTTTGATTAGAGGGAGGACTTCATCGATGGTGGAAAATCAAGTGTGCGTTGTTTTTATTTAAATGGGAATGAAACCTATTTAAAATCTAACGTTTAGAAATATATATGTGTTCCAACACCAGTAATTAATTTTTGCTTAACCTAATACTCATGGCCCATTAATTACTAAGGTTTTACTTTCTCTTCCCCCACTAGAATTAGTTTAGCACTGACTCAATAAATTACTTGTATGATAATTATGAGTAATTATATTATAACATAATGAGGTTAATTTGATTAACCTTAATTAAGTTATATAATTCAATCCCTCCCCGACATTCAACTCCATACCAAACTTTCACGTAATTTCAAATATATATATATATATATATATATATATATATATATATATATATATATATATATATATATATATATATATNATGCATATTTATTTATTTACTAGGGAAAAGGATTAACTATATTCAACCTGGTATTTATTATTACAAATTTGTTCATTTATTAATTATATTATAATATAATTCTATTTAATTATATTAAAATATAATTAATTATATCAAAGGATCACTTAGGATTATTAGTATCCATTAATACCTAAGCCTCTAGACTTCAACAAAGATTCCTCATCAGACTTTTATGAATATACCCAAATCTCTCGAACGCCAAAATTCTGAAGAGGGTCCCACTTAGGTTATATTATGATGCAATATGATATTAAATATATTACATTATGATGTAAATAAATCACATCAAACCTTTATTATAATCAATTACATCAATATAACCTCGTTTAATTTAATTGTGTTTAATTTTCATGAAAATTTTGAAATGCGAGGAGGTAGGTTCGTGACTTCGACCCTTTTTGCTTGTTCCTTCTATCATCCCCAAACATCCGGAGTCCCGAAGCCCCGAACTCCCGAAGGGTCCAAAATTCACATGATCTTGTATTAAATATTAAATTAAAAAGGGGAAAAAAGGTTGGTACTCTTTTACGTACCAATATCATAATAAACTTATTTAAAATATATCATATTATACTACATATTTTTTTGAGATTGTGCCCAGGTTTATAGGTCCCCAATATTATATTTAATAATTGAAGAGAGAGAGAGGGAGAGAGAGTTCTCTGGGTCAATGTCCTTTGACTCTTCCACACAACTCTTCATTCTCAATTAACCCTGAGTTCCGGAGTCCCAAAGGGGACCCACTTGTAGTTACATTGTGGTTTAAATACAATGAAATAATTTGGATTATAATATAATCTATATTGTATTAAAGGTATCTTATATTAAATTATGTTGATTGATCACATTAAATAGAATAATTTAATTAATTGTATTTCTTACCTTTACAATCTTGCGCAGGGAAAGAAAGTGTTTGGGCATTCAACTACTTTGGCTCATGGAATAACATCACCCAAACATCCCGGAGCCCCGGACCTCCGAACTCCCGGAGTTCCAAAGACCATGAGATGGTTAAAGCATTTGGTCATCGTTTATTCCCTTGTGTGTTTGACATTAAAATAATAATAAATATATTCTCTTTGGTCTCAGGTCTTTTACACTCGAGGGGATTTAACCTCCATTTTCAGAATAATAAAATAATAATAATAATCATATGTATATAGATATATATACATATATTTCCATAGTCTTACTCAATTTTATTACCTAAAATATTTAAAGGAAATTATTTTCTCTTACAGAAAAATAAGGAAAGGAAAAGTGTACTTTTCCAAGCCTTATAAAGGGATTTAATAAAAAATTATATTCCAAGGAATTTTGAGAACTTTTGTATTTTATTTCATTTAGACCAATTTCATGTTTATTTCCTAATTATTTTTCCTCGATAATTATTTATAAGGACTTTTAATGTTTTCCCATATTTGGGATTATTTCCTAAAGTCCACATGGATATGATATCCTCCAACTTTTCTGGCATGGGATTTGAGGACATACTAAAATGGAGCACTATTACGCATAAAACTCAGTCTCTGTTCTTTTAGAGGTGTTATAAAGATTTTTAACTGTTCAATCATCAATTCCCAAGCATGCATTAAACTGTACAACATAGCCAACCACAACATCCACTCCCAGAAATATTATTTTAGCACACATATAGTCAAGAGATAAGAAATTAAAAAAAAAGAGCCTTAGCTAAGACATTCTATTTATTTTTCTTAAATTTCTCAAGTCACTTTTATTAGAATTTAAACATACACAGTTCTAAAACATAGTAATTTTTTTTTCTCTAATCCAAACACTACATAGATTTAACCAAATATACTTATCTAGAAACCAGATAATGATGCAATTGTTGAAAGGGGTGCCCATTTCCACCCAACCGTAGGCACAACAACTCCTGGAAGGATTTACCACTAGCCACCCCCTAGCTAGATCATGATTCTCTGAGAGAGATTCTTTTTTTTTTCAACAAAAACCAGGGACGAAGACCACTCTCCTCCTCCCATAGGAACTTGGAAGATCTATTTTCTCTCCACCAAGCAAGGGGGTCTACAATGAGTGCTTCCTCAGTCACTCATCTTCTCTGCAACCTCGTTTATCATCTTGTATTGAAAACATATACCAACAAATTCTTGTACCTAGAACAAATTCGTTTTTCAGTGCTCTTCAGAACCAGAGAGCTACAGATGCTCTCCCTCCTTAGAAAATGGCCACGATACCCATCTTCCTCCATCCTCTTCCTCTGCCCATGAATTTCCCCTCTTTTCTTGCCTTCCTCAACAATATTTTGTGGGTGAAAATCCCAATTTCATAGGTCAGGTTAGGAATTTTTCAGATGGGTACTCTGCCCATCTCTTCATTGACTCTTGAGGAGGACTTCCCAACTACCATCCTGACTGGTAATTTACTTTTCTGCGTCAGAGGACTGTTATGGGTTTGAATAATTTAAATCCAGTAGAGTATTATTCTGGTAGGGGTCATTTCAACCATTGTTGGTTCCCCTCATCATCTCTCTCATACATAATGGTCTACCTTGGAAAACCCCTTCAACAATTATGCAACACTTTCCATTTTATTTAGTAACAAAAATATATACATTACTGTTTATAACAAAAAGGTTCAACAATTCCAACATCCACACAGATTTAGTGTGCCCATAGTATTTTTGCAGGTTATAGTTATATTTACAAGCTGGGGGAAATAAGGGTATTAAAAAAAAAAGTAGGATATAGAAGATGCAACGTGGGAAATACATCTACAACTATTTGAAAGTTTGGAGATTCTAGTATCAAAGTTGGAATTCCTGGAGCCATAACTCTTAGACTTGTTTTCTGACTTTGTGCTGGAGCCATGGAGGGAAGTGGTACAACTTGAAGGACTATTGTGTAGAGAAGGAGGTATACTTCCTTGGGCTGTGCAGGTTGAAGGGAATGATATCCTATTAGTTGGAATTGTTGTGGGAATTGACAATTTGTGAAAGTTGTTACAGCTGGAATTACTGGAGCCACATCTTTGAGACTTCCTAGTTGGTCTGTGTTAGGGCCCTAGAGGGAAGTGATACAACCTAGGGTATTATGGTGTATAGAAGGGGACACACTTCCTTGGGTTGTGTATACTAAGGGGAATGATATATTTTTGGTTGAAATTGTTTCCCGAATTATGAATTTTGAAATCATTATGTATGGTTTTGAGTCAGAGGGCCTATGTGTACATGTTTTGTGTTGGAGTGCCTATGTATATATGTGTTGGCTATGGTGTATGTGTATATATGTTTGGTATAAATTTCATGTGTGATATTAGGACATAGATCATGTAAGTTGATTTAAGGTTGAATATCCTAGCATTGTGATATGTATGCGATCGAAGGGGCGATGAATATGATGATGTGATGGCACGGACCAAATTCCTAACCTAGGACAAACAAGAAGGCAGTAGCTTAAAATGAATGTGTAGATGGTGAACGCACAAACGAAAGAAACCCCTTCCTTTACACATGTACACATGTATGGTGTTGTGCAATAAGGAAAGTGAAAAAACAAGGGGGAGGGGATGTAACATCCTTATTTTTAATCCACGCATATTATAATGTAATTGAATAATGAGATTTAGGCTAGTGAGATGATATGTTTGGGGAAAAGAGACCATATTAAATAATATGGTTGAGGGAATAACTGTGTCTTATGTACATTGAAATAATTAATAAAATAATAATTTCTAGTTACAATACAAGAGGGATGGTAATGATGGGGTGATATCATTCCACAAGAGAGGGGGGATAAAGGGGGATTGAAAGGGAAACTTGTGTTATTTTCCTAAGTTAATGTATCATTACCATCTAATACTCCCTTTGAATTATTAGATACTAAATCATTGAATACATTTAAGAGAGTTGGTGTGTGAGATCACATCATAGAGTTATTGAGAGCATTGGCTAGGTACAAGAAAGCATGGGGTAAGAGTGAGATTCTAGCAATATTTTTGGGAAAGAGTGAGATTCAAGAAAGAAAGGGAGAAGAAGGAAATTATAATGGAAAGAGAGGATATTTTTTACATTTTGGATTTGGAAAGCAAAAGAGGAGGGGGGTACTAGAAAAGATCACCAACCGTGCTAGTCATGGAAATACATATTGTTGGGATATGTTTGATGTTGAAAATAAGGTTGTATACTTGTATCATGGGTTTTGTGGCTATAAAATGAGATTGTTGTCATGTAGTACATTTTCTTACTGAGGAAATGGCTCAATATCCTTAAGAAGGTTACTATGAGTACTTATGGAGTAATTGAGAGTTCATGGAGTCCCCAAATATGGTATTCCTAACCAACCAAGTGCACTATATCCTTGTAGGGAAGTGGAAAGGCCCTATGGGTGCATGGAAAAGAAGGGGGATACCATTCCTTGGTTTGTGCAGGTTGAGGAGAAGAGAGCTACTTGATTGTGTTGATGTTTGGGCAACATCGGAAATACATTCTACTAGATTGATAATTAATAATGAGATTATTAATTATTAAGAAATATTATTAATTATAATATTATTATTGTAATAATATATTTATGATATAAAGCATAAAGCATAAATATAAAGTATATTTATATTATATGTATAATATAATATAAAGTATAAATATATTTATTACCCAAGCGACTCATCTTTTCATGGATGGTCACCATGGTGACCATATTTTCTTTATATATAGAACACTCATCATTGTAATAAGATATCCATTCACATACAATATCATCTCTTATGAAAAACCAACATGGTATCATAGCAGGATCGGGCTTAATTCCCTCACAGGAGGGCCCGGGAAAATAAGAGAGATAAGTGAGAGAGAAAAGAAAAGCACGGGATAGGTTTCTCATGTGGAAATGTAGTTTTTATTCTATTTGCATTGGTGACTACATGGAGGACAAGATCAATTTGATGGTGAAGGAAGCATGCAAAAAAGTACAATTGTACTAAAGGTTAATTTTTTGGACTTACTATGTAAGGTCAAGATGCAAGGCAATGGATACACCTTTGGTACCAAATCTGAAGTTGTTGTAGGACATGATTTCAGAGACTATGGATGTTACTTTATACAGGGAGATGGTATGTGATAGACCATGAGTTCAGGTTATATGGATATTCAGATTCAGATTGGGCCAATAATATTCCTGATCGGAAGAGTACTTCGAAATATTGCTTCAGTCTAGGCTCCAGTATGGTTTCATGGAGAAGCAGGAAGAAGTTGCGTGTAGCACTCAGTATGACTGAGGTAGTGTATGTGGAAGCATGTGTAGCAAGGCATGAAGCAATGTGGCTTTAGAAATTGATGACTATTGAATTGAATTTGACTTGTAGGTAAGACCTACAAGAAGAGGATGATGAGATTTGTTCTGGAGGAGAAGTGATGAAGTCATCAAGTTGAAGATTCAATTGATATTCAGTGCTCGAGAGGGAGATGAAAAGTCAATTATAGAGGGAGATGGGTACTAAAGTATGGAGCAAGAGGCTCCACCAGATGAAAGAAGCAGTCATGTGTGGCTCTCAGTATGGCTGAAGTTGAGTATTTGGCAACATGTGTAGTAATAGTGTGGCTTCGAGAACTTCTGTATCGGTTATTTGGTCTCAAACTGGAGGCGACCTACATTTGGTGTGAAAACCTATGGTCTATGACAGGTTGAAGCATATCGAGATAATATATTAATATATCAGGGATATAGTGTAGAAGGGAGTAGTGAGGCTCCAGTTTTCGTGACTACAGAGGATCAAGTTACAGATGTGTTTACCAAGTCGTTGTCAAGGATAAAGTTTGAGTACTTCAGGGACAATATTGGTGTGGTCCCTCTTCAGAGGGAGTGTTCTCATCTAGCATGAAAAAGGGTCAGCACTGAGACGAGAGTTCACATGATCAAGTATTGATGCATCGCAGGGAGTGGATGTCCTGGGGACATGTTGTAGCTATTGAGAGCTACCCACAGACCTTGGTTGCATGGGGTGAAGTCATGTTGCACTATGGATATTAGAGGATGTATAGATTCACATGTTCAACAGTCAATGGATATGAGCTCGTGTGGTATCATACTTTGATTTTGTGTCTCATGGAAGTGAAACTTGGTTGCTAGACACTTGGTATAAAAGGGAGCAATGAGGATCCAATATGGTGTAGAAGGGAGCAATGAGGCTCCAATATGTGGCTACTGACGAGAAGGTTGTGGATGTGATAAAACATCCATTGTCAAAGATGAAGTTCAAGTATTTCAGGGATAAGCTTGGCATAGTCCCTCTTCAGAGGGAGTGATGGATTTAGATGTTATTGTAGGGTAGTGGATGTCATGATGAAATGTTGTAGCCATTGGATCAGAGATACCCACCGACCCTAGATGCATGTTGAAGAGACAAGATACATATGTTATTGCAGGGTATTGGATGTCATGCATAAGATATCCAAGTTTTATGTGGGAATGTGGATAGTCTCATGATGACATGTTGTAGCTATTGGAGAGCTACCCACTAGCCCTGGATGCATGCTATGAAGTCACAAGGGTGCGCGTGATGAGGTACATATGCATTGTAAGGTAGTGGATGTCTTGGGGGCATGTTGTAGTTATTTGAGAACTACCCACATGCCTTCGATGCATTGGTTGTGAAGTCACAAGGGTGCACATGATGAAGTACATATGCATTGCGAGGTAATGGATGTCATGGTGACATGTTGAAGCTATTTGAGAGCTACCCACATGTAATATTCAAAGGTAATATTCAGAGGTAATCTTGGCATAATGTAGAATGTCTCCCTCGCTGAGAGGGAGTGTTGATGTTTGGGCAACATCAGAAAGACATTCTACTAGATTGATAATTAATTATGAGATTATTAATTATTAAGCAATATTATTAATTATAATATTATTATTGTAATAATATATTTATGATATAAATCAAAGCATAAATATAAAGTATATTTATATTATATGTATAATATAATATAAAGTATAAATATATTTATTACCCAAGGGACACATCTCTTCATGGATGGTCACCATGGTCACCATATGTTATTTATATATATAAAACTCGTCATTGTAATAAGATATTCATTCACATACAATATCATCTCTTATGAAAAACCAACAGATTGAAATTTTTCTTGGAATAGATGTAGGGTTATAGACTGTTGAATGTGGTGAGTGGATAGCCAAGATGGAAAGACCTTCTTGTGGACTAATATCCTTAGCTCAGGGTGGCTTATTGTTGAGAAAAATGGAACAATAATTCCCATGGCTGGGAGGAATGTCCTGTTGGGTAGGTGTTATATTCTTTGCATGTGTGGGGGGGGGTTGTGTCAAATTTGACGACTACATCTGAAGATCCCATCACATGTCATTTTTTTTGGGCATGTATGTTGGGTGATTTCCTAGGGGGTTCCCAAGGGGGGGGGGAGATCCCGCCCGCTTTGGTTACACGGAGCGTTCGAGGAAGCACCCCGAAATATTTTTTTGGGATGTTTTTGCTATTTCAATGCTTTTTCTATTTTTAGAGGTTTTCTAAATTAATCCCAGAATAAGGGATTAGGGTTTTGGTAGATATTAAATACCTAAAATATTGTGTATATATTTTATTTAAAATGGTGAAATTAATACAACGAAAAGTTGAGAGGTGCGACACTAAGGAAGGATGGTTTTCTCAGGGTTAAGGGTTTCCATTGTAAATCTATGTGTACTATATGTGAGCCTTTGATTAATTTCTTTTTTTATAAGAATCTATATGCATTTATTTGCTTCATATGTTTAAAACTTACATGTCCTTCATATGCAGCTAATCAGTTCCACAATTGAAAGATAAGTTTATGTTATGTTTTATGATGTTAATTTCTCTATGTAAATGTTAATTTGAATGTTGTGTATTCTTGTTGGATATGCATACATTAATGCATTTTATTATGTTGTTGGAAGCATGTGAACATTTTCATTCTTGTTTTTATAACTGATGTTGATTGCATGAGTAATTTAGAGCATGTTACCCACTGCTAATTTTATTTGAATAGAGCATTTAAATCTGTTTTTAGCAGGAGGGTATTTTACAGTCGGTATCAGTTTAAATTTGAAGTTTGATAGTGATGTGTATGTTACACTGGACCACAATTTTATTGTATCCAAAAAAACCATCCATCATATAAATTCTTTGAGCCCCTATCACATTTTTCAAAATATGGTCCATCTTGGGAAAGGGATAGTTATCTTTCAAAGAGACTTGATTAATATTTCTAAAATCCACACAAAAGAATCTCTCTCCATTTTTATTGTGAATAGGTACAAAATTGACCACCCATTCAAAGTATCATAGTAAAATTATGAACTTGGTGTCTAAAAATTTATTAATTTATTTTTTGATCATAGGAAGCAACAAAGGATTGACTTTTCTAAGCTTTTGATGGAAATGGTTATCTCCTTCCTTTAATGGTATTTTATGTTGAATAATATATGTATAATATGTTTTTAAATCTTCGCACTTCCAAGCAAAAACATCTATAAAACATTTGAATAATTTAATATACCTCTGTTTATTTTCTAGCAAAATGGTCTGTGACAATTTAACCATTCATGGTTTATCCAATATGCTCAGATTTATTTCTTCTACATTTTTTATAGAAGGATTCAAACTAGGCTTCAAACTTGCATCCTTCTAATCGAAGAATTTTTCAATGTGAATAAGATCCCTTGGAATACAATTATTTTTTAGTTGCACGATATGACGATTTCCCTTTTTTATTTTTTCAACCCATGTAGGGTCATCTAAATCTATTGGTGTTTCAACTTCATATTCTCCATCAACTTCTTTATCTTCATCCTCATCAATATGGGTAGCAAAAAATTCATTAACAAATTCTAAAAACCATTTAATCTACTGATTGTCCTCAAACACTTGCTAGTGTTTGATATTATCAAGTATTGAAGGTCGATGGAGAACCTCAATTTCATACCTCAATTGCGATATGTTAGGTGGCATGAAAAGAGAAGTTACCACAACAAGTGAATCATCTTGTTGATTATTTTCTCTAGGAATAGTCGTGAAATTAGCGGCTAGAAGAAAACTTTCTTCTAGATCCCACACTCAATTTCAGTAATATTGTAATCCTGGATGTTTTTTCTGAAAATTTATTTTTACTTGATTGATTACGAGCTCAGAATCAACCAAAATTGAAAAATTCATAATTTTTAATTTTTGATCTTCCTCTATTCCCAATACTAAGGCTTCATACTCAACCACATTGTTTGTCGTATAAAATCTTAACTTATATGAAAAATTGATATTTGTGCCAATGGGTGATATGAATACAATTCCATCTCTAGCTCCCTCTTTTGAAGAAGAATCATCGGAAAACATCTTCCAAATAGTATTTTCATCACACTGAGGCTACATAAGCTCTTCATGTTGTACATCGAACTGATTGATTTCCTTTGAAATTGATAAGACATGATTCCCGACATCATCATCGACAACTTATAATGGAAAATTTGGGGGTCTCTTTGGATCACTTATAGTATACGTAAATCGAACTTCATGATATAGTCATCGGGTTTGGACACCAAAGACCAGAATAATAGCATAAGATAAGTCAAGTTGTAAAGTTCCTCCCAAATTTTCACCAAATTCTCTAGAGAGGAACATTCTGTAACTTACAAGTACATTTTCTACTATAATATCCATCATCAAACTTTTATTTTTTATTTTTGTTAAATTTACAACCAGATCCTTTATAATACCTAAACATTGAACTTTCCTGGAATGAAAAGAGTACATGTCTTTATACTCTCTAGTTATATCTAACCCTAAATTATCCATTAAAGCCTTTGGCATTAAGTTATCTGATACCCCAGAATCTAACATACAACTATGAATAAGGTGTTCATGAATTGTAAGACTTACACAAAAGGGGGAATCACATTATTTTATTTTTCCAAATATGGGCCCACAAGAACTTGGGGAAAATAATATCGAATGTTAATTGAATTGGAAGAAATTACTAAGGAATTAGTTTTCTAAGAAGGAGAATTTCCAAAGAATTTTTTAACATCTCCACTAAATGATAGATTTCTTATTAATTCATCAAATGGTAATGGAACATGAATTTTATTAAGCTCATTAGTTAGCCTAAATGAAATGATATCATGAGAAGTTTCATTTTCCTTTTCATTGCCAAATTTCTTTGATACCACTTTATTCTTTACTACCTTATGATGCAGACTTCCACCCTGGCACGTCCATGCTTCCACCAGGACCCTCTTCTTCTCAGGCCGAAGAGCTACAGTGCCCTTCAGATCCCGTATCGGGACCTTTTGTCACCCACAGGATGCTCTATTGATCTCCTGGAAATCTTCTCGGGAAATCGGGTTTCGCGTTATCGCGAAACCTGTGTGCACGTCCTCGCGCTACTCAAAACCTTGAAACCCGATGGGTCAAAGGGTCAACACTTCCGTTCCTGTCGGGGATTTCCYTATCAGGAAATCGGCACATGAAATGTCACGGTCCGCTTACACCACAAACCTCCGAACCCCGAACTCCGATGGCATGTGCGCTATCTCCTCACCACGTCACCTCCTTTCTCCGCTCTATCGGTAATCGTGGGATCGYGATTTCACCGGTCGCAATTCCTTTGCACTGTAAAACCCCGAATGCCGAATCCCGACTTCCCRGGATCTCGTACCACYTGTCCCCCTAGCGATCAACGGCTCCGATTTGATCGGTAAATCGCTAATCGCGATTTCAACAACTATGAAACTCTTGCCCCGGGAAACCTGATATGCCGAATCCYGATGGCTCTTGGTTCTTCCTGCGCCTAAGGGTTAAATCCCTCGTCACTTCTCCCAGATCTGACGGTCAGCRGGATTTCGCAAATCTATCCTACGAACCCTGGTCGTTGATTCTCCTCCTTGAGGATTTCTTCCRCTTCAAAGCTTCTTCCGGCTCGAACCTTCTCCTGGGTCCTTCTCCCAGGAATCACGAAGGAACTATCCCTCCTGAGCTTGTCAACTCCGACTCCCTTCAGAGACCTTTTGCACACTTCTCGTACTCGATCCTCAACAACTCCCAAAGTGTTGAGTCCTTCAGATCCTGTGCACTTGCAGCCACAGTAATCCCTGTCTTCCTGTGCTCAGACTAGCTACTGAGACTTCAAATTCAGCCTGCACTTCTTCTGCACGGCTCTACCAACCCAAATCAACTTCTGGGCGAATGAGAATAAGGGTTTAGCTGTCTAGCCTCATCAACACACTCTATGCGGATGAATTCGACTGCACTCTATGTAGGAATCTCCTAGATCAGACAAAGAAACAATTGAAACTTATTCTCCTCTCTCTCAGGCTTCAATTAAGAACCCTGAAATCACATGCACAGCATATTCAAAGAAAACGCATACAAAGAAAACAAACATTCATGAGCACATAAACAACACACACAGAGAAACAACACCAGTCATGAAATTGAATCAAAGGCTCTCTTCTATTAATTCAATCTGTACATGGGTGTTCTCCACAAGTTCTCTGCTTGCTCTTTTCTTCTTGCTCCTGTATGAATAATAATACAATAATACAAAGGAGGGTGTCTATATCCGTTTTCCCTCTCGAACTCTAAAACTGTCTAATCTAGAATTGAATTTCTATCTAACAGCATTAAACCTATTAAATGCCTTCCTATCTATTTTAGACAAGAGCGTAAAGCTCGAGGTCTGATATAATACAATAGGCGCTCCTTCATAAATGTCTCAATGAAGGATATGGCGCTTCATCTTTAATGAAAATTCAAAAATTCATCAAGCTTATGTGTCATGTGTTTAAAACATATGCGCTGGCTCCACGCTGGCTTTGGTAGTCGCGGTGCTCCTGCATCACCTTAGCATATTTTTGAGCTGCCTAGCATGTGACCTCAAGGGTTTTTGTAACTATCTTCTTCGTTGGAGTTGTTATGGGCCTAAAATCATATTTATGTTGAATTTATACTTGCATTGTATCTACAAAATATGTGTACTAAGTTTCCAAAAATTCTTCAATTTTGTCTTATGTCATACCCAAATTTTAATTATGAAGGGCTAGAGACCCTTGATAATCATCTTTCGTAAGATGAATGAAAGATCCTTCTCCATATAACCAAATCATCTTTCGTAATATGAATGAAAGATGCTTTTCCATATAACCAATTCATCTCAAGAGACACATCTATGTCTTTGATTACTTCTTGTTCTTCTAATTCTTCAGTAGTAAAATCCTATGTTACATTATTATTATTCCTTAAAGGTTTCTGAGGAGGAGGGTCTTCAACTCTCCTTTCCTTCTATAAAATCTATTATTTAAAAGGTCTCCAGAATAGGACTTGACCTCTAAGAGGGAAGTTCATATTTCTCTGTCTAGAATTCATTTGAGGTAAATTTATCTAAGGAACATTCTGAGGGGATGGAAAAACAACTTTATTTTCAATATCAAGCCTAGTGGTTTTATTTGATAAGGCCTTAATCATATTGGCAATTTCATTAAATCTATGATATTGTGAAATTCTATAGGTAGATGATTGAGATAATGCATTATCCTCATTTAGTTTCTTTTTATCAAAGCATTTTTCTTTAACTTTGAGTTTACCAGAAGCAGTCCTATTTCCTTCAATATCAATTGCATTATTTTGCATTATAGTTAGATTTGATTCCCTCCTTTCCCTAGAAAATAAAGTAAAACTAGACTCGAAGGTTGTGACATATGTTACTTTAGCATCTAGTATTGAAGATCTAGTATCCTCTGGTATCCTATTGTAAATCTTGTTGAATCATTTATTGAAATATGAAACTATCTTACCATTCTTTCTCTTCAGAGAAAATAAATCAGTGAGATAATATTGGTGGTCTCTTTTCTCACCCCATTGATTAAAAAATACAACTTTGAGACCATCCCAATCATTGATTGAATCAACATGTAGATTCTGAAACCATTTCCTAGAATCATCTTCAAGGTCGTTGTTATCCCCAATTTCATGGGATAACTAGGAGATCATGTCTCGAGGCCCACAGGTCCTAGACATGGAGTACCGAGAGAAGGATTGACCTGACCATGACCCTAGAGGGCCCATCCTTCTTTTCTTTCATCAGACTCGTCTTGTCAGCACAAGCAGCATCCATCACCATCGACCTGGTCTTCTATAGGAGAAGGCTCTTTCTCCATGAGGTAATTGGTCCGGGTATCATGGTATGTGTCACTTTTGATCATTATAACCTTTAGATATATGCATATTACTCCTTTTATCTTTGATGAATGCTTGAATCTTACATTAACCCACTTGACCATGATTGAGGGGATGGACAGGGTGTCCTAGAAAGCCTGTACCCATAGGTTTTGGTTTGCCACCAGGGGTATTTCTGAAGAGCCATTGTCCACTCCCATCATATCATCACTTTTTCATCTTATCTCCCGCTCATTTGTCCCATTCCCCTAGTCTAGGTATTAGGATGATCTATTTGTGGGGTTGCACCTTATCTCGTGGGAAGAAGGGGCTAAAGGCCCAGAAGGTAAAAGCAGTTGGTAAAAGATAAAAGCCATAAAAACGAAACCTAGAGATGCCTCACCCAGGGATCCCTGAGAAGGCAATAAAAAGCCTCTCAGCAAGAAACAAGAGCGACCCAAAGAAAAATAACAAAACAAGACCTAGCCAAGAGGATAGGGGGTCTCATCACGAGCTAGCCTATTATGTTCATGGGTACCTAACAGCATGACATTGCCACTATCTAGTTACCATGCCAGGGCAATGACCTTTGGTTGCATGGCCAAGGGAAAGGGGGTCTCATCACGAGCTATCCTTATCATCTCTGTGAAAGTGCTTGTGGGTAACATTGTCAGCTCTGGTCACCACGCCAAGGCAATGTCCTCTAGTTAGTCCTTGAAATAAAAAGAAAAAGCAAATAAAGAAAAGAAAGAATAAAGGCAAGAAAGGGCTTGGAAAAATTTGCATCCATGATGGGTACAGCTTGCCTTCTACAAAGGCACCCACGGGTAATATCATGCATCCCTGTCTCTCACTCTACCCGTATGTCTGGACATCCCTTATCCACATCACCTCGTTTTACATGGCTTGGATGATACCCCTTGGAGACTTTCCTTTCCTTATGGATACTAGCCCAATAGGGTGCCTTGTCTTTTTCTTCAACCTTGTATTGTAGGTCTTTGTAATGTCTTTGAGCTATTGGATGATATATCAGGGTTTTTATGCATATGTTTGATAATATTAATGATGAGATGTGATTAACATTGCTATGATCCCTGTGACTAGTGAGCCCATGGAGGGAGAAGTTTTTGATGTGCAGGACCATGCCTGATGGACAGGTACCACGTGGATCGGTACACATGGGGAGATGATTAGTTCGGACCTCCATGGGGCTGAAGATCCCATCAGATGGTTGATGGGAACCCATCAGGGGAAAAGACAGGACAATGTTTGACTTAGGTCTTGCACCGGAGAAGAAGAGGACGTTCCATCAAGGGCACTTTGGCTGAGCCTAGCCTAGGGGGGTTGACCCACTTCCAATTGAACATTTCCCTTGGATGGCCCAGGACGTCACCAAGGAGCCATTGACGTCACCTTGAGCATGTGACAGTTTGACAGGGAAACTAGCATGTGTGGCATGATTGGGAGGCCCAAATAGGGTCAACATTTTTGTCATTTTGTGCTGCATTTGCCCTAAAAGGGGCTAACATCTCCCTCAGTAGGGCTTGAAATCTTTCTTATGCTCGTTTAGGGTTTTCAAAAAGAACATTTAATGTAAAAACAATATGATTTTTGTTTAAATCCTTGTCGGCTAATTTTATGACCTAAAATTTAATTAAAGGTCATAATACAATATATATTTAGGTGTTTTATCCTCATTTTGACATAACAGACTCACTCTCATAGTGAGGTCTGATTTTTGTGCCCTATTAGGGTTATTGGCTATTTTGAGGAAGGTACACTTGTTTGGAGAGGAGATTTTAGGCAATTTATGGTTTTTTTCTTGAAGGAAGGTTTACAACTAGGGTTTGCATGCTAATTTCCTGATGATTTGTAAGTATTTTTCTGCAAAACTTCTTGATTGAATGGTTGTAGCTTAATTTCTTGCATTCTATTTATATATATACATTGTTGAATCAAAACCCTAGGGGAAAAACACACAAGTAGGTTGTTGTCTCATGTCCCCTCATAGAAAAACCTTTTAATCCATTGAAGAAGAAGAAGAGAGCCTAGCCATTGCTACACTCCTATCTTCCTCCCTTAAGTTAGCCGTACTTTTAAATTTCAAGAGAAAGAGGACGTCTCAGACCTAGGTTATCTACACCTAGGGTCCTTTTTCTTTTAGGGTTTGATGAAAGAGCCTTGCCTTTGCAATACTATCCCTCTTTCAACTCTCTTGTCTTGATTTTACTTGTCTTTGAGCTAGCTGGTTGCTGAGAAGGAGGAGAGAGCATGAGGCCTTGCTTAAGAAACACCGGAGTGAGCCTCTCTCCCCTAGGGTTCTGTCTTCAAGGCCCTGCCATTGCAATACCTTGAAACCTTTCCCTCTTGTCCCTTAAATCTCATCCTCTTCAAGATGTGCGTCCTTCTCCTTTTGAATCCATAACTCTAGGCATTGATCTTAGCCTCCAACGTTGAAGTGAAAGTGATTGAAACAACTCTTAAAACTCTTAAATTTGAAACCCTAACTAACTAACTAACCCTAATTAGGCTGACGTCACACTTGGTTGTTCCATCTTGATGCAACACTTTCTGTTGATAAGAAATTAGATGATGGTTAAGACCATTTATTGAGTAAAGGATTAATTAAATACATTGTTGGCTACATCATCTCAATATTTATTGATGAATTGACATTATTCCATTGCTATATTAATTAACATTGATCTCATTGATATCTATTTTTATAATTTCTTATATATTGATATCAGATATTTGTATGAAGTACTAACCCATTGAATTATAGCCTACATATATTGTTTTTCTATTGTTTTGTTCTGGGTAGGTGTTCTCACTTGGGGCTACACTTCAATATTGGTTGTTTAGCTAGACTATCTGATCTTGGTGGTAACCTGTGAGGAGGGACTTTTACTTTGAACTTTATACCTTCGCCTCTTCAAAACCCTAGGTTACCGGGGACAAGTCCCCTAGGCCTTACCTCCCTAAATAGAAATAACCTCCCCATTGTGGTGACATTGGGTGGGGTAGGTTCCTGTACGCCAGTTTGGCCTCTGTCTTCTAGCCATTTGACCTAGCTAGAAACTGTGCGATAACATTTTGGCACCGTTGCCAGGGAACACTGAGTTAATTCTCCTCAAACGACGAATCTTTTCGGTAAGCCTTACCTCAGAGACCTTTTCTTACAAGCTTACCTGGTGACTCCACTAGGGTGTTTTTCCCCTTTTCTTTGGTAGTTTCAAGTAAACTATCTGGTGACTCCACAAACTAGAAGGAGATTCAACAATCCTCCTTTGTCTTTCAGAAGGAAGCCTCCCTTAAAATCTCCTATTGTCAAATCACTTTTTGGAAAGAGCCTTCCTTTAAGAATCATGTCTACCTCTTAGACCGCTACAACGAACCCAACCAACAATCAAAGACAATGGTCATCTACCCTTTTCAGGCCGTTAGACATGTCAGCCATACCAGGCTACCCTAGGCAGATGCCACCCAAGTATGAAAATTGGTTGCCTAAATTCACCGGTACTGATGTAATCAGTTTCGAAGAGCATATGAGAAACTTTTGGGAATTCTTTCATCTTCACCCCATCAGTGATGATGCTGAATATTTGGTCATGAAGTTGTTCTTTGCTACTCTCTATGATGCCTCAAGGCGTTGGTACCTGAACCTTCCTGACGGAAGCATCAAAACCATGGATAGACTTGAAGAGGCCTTTCTCAAAAGATGGAGTATGAAAGAAGACCCTAATATTCTTCTCACTCGACTAAATAGCCTTGCTAAGTATGAAAATGAGTCCATTCGGGAGTTTCACACCATATTCGAAACATTACTACAAAGAATTACCGCAAGCCATCACCTGAAAGATGACTACCTTGTCCATATTTTACACTAGATCTTTCAATGGCCAACTAGGGTATCTTCTTAGTGACAAAAACCCCCAGTCCATGCAAGAAGACCAAGAGCTCACCACTAAGATAGAAGGGAACCTCCTTTCATCTAAAATTGAGCCTTTTGCTAACCCAAGGGGGAGAATAGACACCAAGCAGAAAATAGTACACAACGTTGAGCCTACTTCAGATCTATGTACCAGTATCAACAAGCTACAAGACTCCATGGATGGCATCATAAAGAATCAAGAAGAAATGATGATATGGATTGTCAGACTTGAAAAATCCTAGATCCAAGCACCCAGGCCCCCGTTCAAAGGACAATTCCAGAAAGGGAACCAATTTTACAAACCAAAGAATGAGCATGAAGTTCCAAATACCTTGGCCCCTACAAACGTTGTTTATGAAAATCCTTGGTGCCTGGAGTGTAGTGAAGCACATTGGGAGCATGAATGTCCTTATAAGGTTGGCCATCAACAAGTCAACAACATGGATTGCTTCATGGGGTTCCCTCAGATAAATATCACAGATATATAACATCAAAAAGCCGTAAGGGAAGCAACCAGAGCAACAAGGATGGCGGTAATAAACAACCTGGATCAGGAATCACGAGAAAAGATAAAGAAACAAGAAGTTCAAATATACAGAAGGAAGAACTCGAAACAACCTGCTGCTGATCAGGCAAAGCCCTCGCCCTTGGAGATACTTCTTCCCAAGACTTCCAAGGCTGGTAAGGTTGACCTAAATTTGGACTTCGAAGGGGCATTATCAAAGATGCATGTGAATCTTCCCCTGAGAGAAGCAATCAAGATCCCATCCATCAAGGAACGCTTTGATACTTTCTTTTCAGGATCAGATGAACCTATGGACCCCCCTATTATGTTGCAAGCTGACCATTTCAGGGTCTAATATGGTGAAAACCCTCCTTTCTTCATGACTTTGACAATGAACAACAAAAATATCAACAATTTCATGCTAGATACAGGTGCTGGTGCTAACATGATGTCTCTTAAAGTCATGCAACAAGTGGGTTTGAAGGTCACTAGGCCTTACAGGAATGTGTGTGGTTTCGAATCTAAAGAAATACCCACACATGGGGTGGTTGGAAATGTTGAAGTATGCCTGAAGGAGTATCCAAAGAAGACAATCCACATTGACATTGTGGTGGTTGATGTCCCAGACATGTGGGGAATGTTATTATCTAGGAAGTTTGGCGCAATGATAGGCGGTTCCCTTGAGATGGACCTCACCTTTTTACGATTACCTATGAAAGATGGAACGGTGGGACGTCTACTTAATGTGCCAATAACTGGGGATCATGTACAAGATATTGTCCATCCCACCAATAATGACAAAACACAGAACGATATGATACAAACTCTTCAGAAATATTCTCCAAAAGACATGCCCTTTGCGACAGAAGAAGACTTTGATCAAATCGAATGGCCCAATAAAGAAGAATATCAGCAACTCCTAGATGAATTCAAGAACAAAGAAGTTGGGACGGTGAAGATATTAAAGAAAAATGAAGATGACGTACAAATCCGCTCGTCTCAATAAGAAGTCTTTACGGCAGAAGCCCACCCACCTCCCTCGGTACAATACACTAGGGTTGTTCAGGGAATGACCAAGTACAAAGTCAGAAAATATAAGGATGGAGATATGGTATGGATGTGGGATACTCAAAAAGGAGAGCCAACTAATGTAAAAGAAAGCATGCAGTCATGGCTCGGACCCTTCAAAGTTGGAATGGAACCAGTCGATAACTCATACTACTTGTCCACTTTGGAAGGAAGAAGGCGCACATTATCGATCAGCGGGAACCTCCTTAAACCCCACCAGGTTGGGGGGATCAGACTTCACAAGTAAGTGAAGGTAAGTAGGCATTCTTCATGTATTATACCATTTAAATTTCATGTTAGTTTTCTTTCACACTTGCATATTGATTGTTTTATTTCAGTTATATATATATATATATATATATATAGGGTGGCAATACCACCCCACCTTTGTTACTGATGACCCTATCGAGTTGAGCAGGTCTGCAGGTTATGCTAGAGATCCTGAGGTTCTCATGCGCTCTATGGTGAGCACATGTCCCCGAGTTGGAGCCATATGTTATCCCCAATTTCATGGGATAACTAGGAGATAAAGTCTCGAGGCCCACAGGTCCTAGACATGGAGTACCGAGAGAAGGATTGACCTGAGCATGGCCCTGGAGGGCCCATCCTTATTTTCTTTCATTAGACTCGTCTTGTCAGCAGCAACAACATCAATCACCATTTCCCTGGTCTTGTATTGGAGAAGGCTCTTGCTCCATGAGGTAATTGGTTCGGGTATCATGGTATGTGTCACTTTTGATCATTATAACCTTTAGATAAATGCATCTTACTCTGTTTATCTCTGACGACTACGTGGATATTACATTAACACACTTGACCATGATTGAGAGGATTGACAGGGAGTCCTAGCAAGCCTATACCCATAGGTTTTGGTTTGCCACTGGGGGGATTTCTAAAGAGCCATCATCTGCTCCCATCATATCATCACTTTTTCATCTTATCTCCCGCACATCTGTCCCATTCCCCTAGTCCGAGCATTAGGATGATATTTTTTTGGGGTTGCACCTTATCTCGTGGGAAGAAGGGGCTAAAGTCCCATAAGGTAAAAGCAGCTGGTAAAATATAAAAGCCATAAAAATGAAACCTAGAGATGCCTCACCTAGGGATCCCCAAGAAGTCAATAAAAAGCCTCTCAGCAAGAAACAAGAGGGACCCGAAGAAAAATAACAAAACTAGACCTAGCCAAGAGGATAGGGGGTCTCGTCATGAGCTATCCTATTATGTTCATGGGTACCTAACAACATGACATTGCCACTATCTGGTTACCATGCCAGGGTAGTGACCTTTGGTTGCATGGCCAAGGGAAAGGGGGTCTCATCACGAGCCAACCTTATCATCTCTGTGAAAGTGCTTGTAGGTAACACTGTTAGCTCTGGTCATCACGCCAAGGCAGTGTCCTCTAGTTAGTCCTTGAAATAAAAAGAAAAAGAAAATAAAGAAAAGAAAGAATAAAGGAAAGAAAGGGCTTGGAAAAAATTGCATCCATGACGGGTACAACTCGCCTTCTACAAAGGCACCCATAGGTAATATCATGCATCCCTGTCTCTCACTCGACCCATATTTCTGGACATCCCTTATCCACATCACCTCATTTTACATGGCTTGGATGATACCCCTTGGAGACTTTCCTTTCCTTATGGATACTAGCCTAATAGGGTGCCTTGTCTTTTTCTTTAGCCTTGTATTGTAGGTATTTGTAATGTCTTTGAGCTATTGGATGATATATCAGGGTTTTTATGCATATGTTTGATAATATTAATGATGAGACGTGATTAACATTGCTATGATCCATGTGACTAATGAGCCCATGAAGGGCAAATTTTTTGATGTGCAGGACCATGCCCGACGGACAGGTACCATGTGGACCGGTAGAGATGGGGAGATGATTAGTTCGGACCTCCATGGGGTTGAAGATCTCATCAGATGGTTGCTAGGACCACATCAAGGGCAGAGACAGGACAATGTTTAACCAAGGTCTTGCACTGGAGAAGAAGAGGACATTCCATCAGGGGCACTTTGGCTGAGCCCAGCCTAGGGGGGTTGACCCACTTCCAGTGGAACGTTTCCCTTGGATGGCCCAGGATGTCACCTAGGAGCAATTGATGTCACCTTGAGTGTGTGACAGTTTGACAGGGCAGCTGGCACGTGTGGCATGATTGGGAGGCCCAAAGAGGGTCAACGTTTTGTCATTTTGTGTTGCATTTTCCCTAAAAGGGGCTAACGTCTCCCTCAGTAGGGCTTGACGTCTTGCTTATGCTCATTTAGGGTTTTTAAAAAGAACATTTAATGAAAAAACAATATGATTTTTGTTTAAATCCTTGTCAACTAATTTTATGACCTAAAATTTAATTAAAGGTCATGATACAATATATATTGAGGTGTTTTATCCTCATTTTGACATAACAAACTCACTCTCATAGTGTGGTGTGATTTTTGCACCCTATTAGGGTTATTGGCTATTTTGAGGAAGGCACACTTGTTTGGAGAGGAGATTTTTGGCAATTTATGGTGTTTTTCTTGAAGGAAGGTTTACAACTAGGGTTTGCATGCTAATTTCTTGATGATTTGTAAGTATTTTTCTGCAAAACTTCTTGATTGAATGGTTGTAGATTAATTTCTTGCATTTTATTTATATATATACATTGTTGAATCAAAACCCTAGGGGACAAATACACAAGTAGGTTGTTGTCTCATGTCCCCTCATAGAAAAACCTTTTAATCCATTGAAGAAGAAGAAGAGAGCCTAGCCATTGCTACACTCCTTCTATCTTCCTCCCTTAAGCTAGCCGTACTTTTAAATTTCAAGAGAAAGAGGACATCCCAGGCCTAGGTTATCTACACCTAGGGTCATTTTTCTTTTAGGGTTTGATGAAAGAGACTTTCCTTTGCAACACTCTCCCTCTTTAAGCTCTCTTGTCTTGATTTTACTTATCTTTGAGCTAGTCATTTACCAAGAAGGAGGAGAGAGCACGAGGCCTTGCTTAAGCAACAACGAAGTGAGCCTCTCTTCCCTAGGGTTCTGTCTTCAAGGCCCTGGCATTGCAGCACCTTGAAACCTTTCCCTCTTGTCCTTTAAATCTCATCCTCTTCAAGTTGTGTGTCCTTCTCCTTTTGACTCCATAACCCTAGGCACTGATCTTAGCCTCCAACGTTGAAGTGAAAGTGATTGAAACAACTCTTAAAATTCTTAAATTTGAAACCCTAACTAACTAACTAACCCTAATTAGGTTGACGTCACACTTGGTTATTCCATCTTGATGCAACACTTTCTGTTGATAAGAATTAGATGATGGTTAAGAGCATTTATTAAGTAATGGATTAATTAAATACATTGTTGGCTACATCATCTCAATATTTATTGATGAATTGACATTATTCCATTGCTATATTAATTAACATTGATCTCATTGATATCTATTGTTATAATTTCTTATATATTGATATCAAATAGTTGTATGAAGTACTAACCCATTGAATTATAGCTTGCATTTATTGTTTTGCTATTGTTTTGTTCCGGGTAGGTGTTCTCACTTGGGGCTACACTTCATTATTGGCTGTTTAGCCGGACTATCTGATCTTGGTGGTAACCTGTGAGGAGGGACTTTTAGTTTGACCTTTATACCTTGGCCTCTTCAAAACCTCAGGTTACTGGGGATGTCTCCCCTGGGCCTTACCTCCCTAAATAGAAAGAACCTCCCCATTGTGGTGACATTGGGTGGGGTAGGTTCCTGTACGCCAATTTGGCCTCTATCTTCTAGCCATTTGACCTAGATACAAACTGTACGATAACAGTCCTGAATAAACAATCTCATATATACATCATCTTCTACAACTCCAAGGTTATTTTTACAATCTTGGACATGTGCAATGTAAGCTTCAAGCATAACTAAATTGTCCCGATATAATTTTGAATAACTTTCAAATATTTTTTAGGAAAATCATGTAAATTAGGTGGGAAGACTAAAGGTTGATATTGGGAAACTATCCAAGGGTTATCCTTGGGAGATATAATGGGTTGATGTTGAGTTTTCTTATTCTCAACAGACTTAAGAGCGCGTTTAGGTGATATAGGAATAATAATAATAGATCATTTTCCTGAGGGTATCCAGGTAAAATCATTCTTGTAAATATCTATTAATGGTGTATTACCTTTCAAAGGGGAGCCAATAGGTCTCCTAGGTGGTGTTTTAAACTCCAATTGATTCTCAATATAGTCACTTTCAGGAATACAAATTTTTTCAACTGTAGGTATACCCAATGATGATGAAATAACCTTTCATCTTCTATTTGACTTGGAGATTAACCTTTCAGGATTGGAGTAGGTAGGAGTTCCTTTAAAACCAAGATTAGAGCGAGTATTTCTAGCTTCACACTCTAATTTATCTTAATGAATTCACCATGTGAATATGAAATAATATTATTCTTTAAATTCACAATGCTAGTCATCTTGCTTTTTCCACCATTAAATTCAAAAAAACTTATTGGTCATTTCCCAAGGAAACAAAAAATGAATAAGTGATCATTCAATAGTCAACTTTCAAAAATTGAAAATTGTCCAACAACTTCTTTCCCTAAATAAAATCCCATTATAAAGTTCAATAATAGTCTAAATGCAAATTTTCAATGTCTTGCTAGAGTCTCCTTTCATTGTCTTCATGGACTAGTCGATTAGGCTAATCTAAATATTGTCAAGTACATTGAAGCTTTGCTTGATTCCTTATTGTTTCAATACTAGACTATATTGTTGATTTAAGATACTTCTTTGATCGTCAAATCTAAAGAGAATATGAGGATACACATGATTAGTATGAGTCATTAGATTCAATACAATCAACAAGAAAAATATTAATAAAAGAAATATTAATAAAAGAAAGAACAAATAATATTTTTCATTCCCCAACAACGATGCCAAAACATATGTTGTTCCTTGGGTTGTTTCCTAAAGAGAAAAATGCCAAGGAAAACTATGAAAGTATTTTACAACTTCTCAATTTAGGTTTTCTTGAAATAATCCAAAAGCCAAATAGGGTATCCCTCTCCATGGATAATTTTAAGGATAAAAATTTATTTTTAAATGTAGAAACATTGGTGAATCTTACCAATCCTTCATATGCCAAGTATAAATGTTTGACGATATTTTTGTAAAAATATTCAAATTTCTAAGGATTTTATATAGTTTTTATAAAATTTTGGCTATTTTTAAGGTAAAATAATTTCATCCTATAGAATTTTGGCGAATCATTTTTAAAATAGGGAATCTTGTTTTTGGAAAAACCATGAAAAATTAGCCCATGAAAAAAATTTAACCCTAAAATCATCCATGTCCCATATCCCTCTCTAATCAAAACAAATTTAAAAAAAATGTTAAGGTATTTTCAAATTTCATTTTAAACAGTTTTTACTTTAAATTTTAAAACCACATAAAAATCTAATTCTTATCGAAACCCAAAATAATTAAAACTAACTTATACTTTGAACAACATAATATATGATAAAACATAATCCAAAATACTTTCAATTATCAGGAAAATATGTTTCTTTTAAGTAAGTAATTACACATTAACACGTAGAAAAAAACAATATACAAAGAATAAACACAACAAATGTTTAAATAAGAAAACGTATAGTAATAAAATACTCAAGGTATTATAATGCAAAGAGAGCGTTCCAGAAATAAACTTTTCTTTATATCTCAGAGTACTAAAATTAACCATGTATATCAAACAATAGTAATATAATAAGATAAAATTTGTGAGTATTAAAATTAACAATGTATATCAAACAATAGTATTATAATAAGATAAAATTTGTGAAGCCATCATAAGATAAGAACATGTCATTAACTCAGCAAACTTTACCATTATATAATTATATTTACAAATAAATAAAAATAAAATATAAATAAGTATGAGAATAATAAGATAAAACAAAAAAAATAAACAAATAAGAACCAGTGATGGAACTGTCTCAAACATCCTCAATCAAAATGTTGTCATAGTCTTCAAAGAAAAATTAAAGCAATTCTCTTCAGAAAGCAATGTATATCTTTCCTTAATAAAATTGCGACCTTCTTTTTTCCAAAGACACTCTCTTTATATATATATTTTTAGGGATTAAATTTCTCAAAGAAGTTAATTTTTCATAGTTTTAAAAAAAAAAATTTGCTATTTTCTATTTTTCTAAAAATGATTCGTCCAAATTCCATAGAATAAAATTATTTTACCTTAAAAATTCTAAAATTTTATAAAAAACTACATAAAATTTTTAGAAACTTGAATATTTTAACAAAACTATCGTAAACATTTTACATTTTGCATATTAAGGACTAGTATTATTAACCCAAGTTTCTACATTTTCATGTAAATTTACATCCTTAAAATCGTCCTTGTTTATTTTTTTCATAAATATATATATATATATATATATTCATGAAAAAAATATATTTTTATTATCTTTAAAGAGTACTTTGATTCTTTACCTTTCAGCTAGATGATTTCTTCTTTGTTGCTGATGATGTGGCTTCATTTCCCTTGTTTATAACGATACTTTTTTATTTAGTTGATGTGTATTTGTGCCATGATGAATTGTCCTCTCTTTCCTTCATCGACAACTCTTTCCTTTGCTGCTCATTCTCTATTATTAATAGATTCTTTAATTTGTAATGCATCAATTTATTCCACTCTGGTTCTGCAAGGATATTCTTTCTATGAATTCTACTCACGATTTACTCTAACTTTGTGAGTAAATGATAGGGAACTGATGGTTGTGCCTTGAATAATTATGAAACAAGAATCCATACAACAAAATCATGCATTAATGAATTTATAATTTGAGCTCCAAATGAAATAATTTCATCAGGATCAATGGAATCTAAGTCATCGCATCATGTGCTTAGGGTAAGCTGATAAGGTTGTACTGGATACATCCAAATTTCTTGAGTCCAAGGGGATGACAAGTTGTACTTGCAAATATATTTAAATTTTCCCTTGAATTGTTGACGCACCCTAATGTGAAGATGAAAATTATTGTAATAATAAAAAGGCTGAGCATGTTCATATCTATATAAAATTGCATCTTCAAAACCATTATTACTATATGGATTTTCCTGAATATGAAATTCATGAGTTGGGGACTTCCATGTATGAAAATTTTATGTTGTCACTTTTCCATGAAAACTCACTTCATGGACTTGTAAATAAACATTTTTGGTGGGGATAACATGGCTATGAATGCATTATGAAGTAGGATTCACATTTTCATAACGTGTTTGGATTTCCAGAGGACCAAAATTCTGCAATTTCATCTTCAGAACCATCATCATTTGTGTTTTAAATGGGATATTCATCAAAATAAAAACAACTTATATCCCATTTTATCTTTCAATATGGATAAGAGAATCAATATTCTCAATCTCGTTTTTGGCATGATCTTCATCAAATAATGATCTCTATGTTTTATTCTCCTTCTTCAAGTTACTAAAATATGTATCATAAAACTCAAAAGGAGTACAATATATCAAACCCTAAATTTCATGCAGTGGAGAAGTGACAAATGCTTGGATGCAAGTGACAAATGCTTGGATGCTCATGTCATCAAGGTTTTCTGCATATACCTTCCCTTCAAACATATCTTGATTTCCAATGGAAGCATGAGAAGAATATTCATTATCATTTTCTTCTTAAGGATTTGCAAAAAAATCTTCAATGGACTCATCATCTTCAAGAGAACAATAAGGTGCTTCTTAAGGATTTTCTTCAACAAGATCTTCTTTGTTAATCACATCATGAATTTCCTCAACTTTTTCAACATGAGATATGTGTTTCTTATCTTTTTGAATACGTGTTTCTCATCCTTTTTGGATACATGGGATACGTGCAAAAAAGGCTTATGGGAGGGGGTGAGGGATGATCTTATTCGTGAAAATCATCATCAAGCTTTAGAAAAGAAGGATCACCATATTTTTTTTCAACATAGTCACCCAAGAAAAAGTATGCATTCTTTTTTTCCTATATTTACACAAGAAGATCACTTGAGGGGTTATCATCATTTTCCATCATTAGGTAATTGATATTTTCCCCTATTTTATATTGTGTATCAAGAAAGATACAATTATCTTCAACTTCTTCATAACCATAGATTCAACACCTTTGGAATTTTTTCATTAGATGTGGAAACGATTTTATCTCTTTAGGCTTGAAATTGCAATACGAGTCCCATACATCTCCCCCTTGCAATGAGTATGAATTTTTTTCATCAATGTATATTCATAGACAATGTTATTGTATACAACATATTTAATAAAATATTCAAGATGATCTAAATCCAACCAAGGATTTCTATCAAACTTTGGGACATGGGTAAACAAACAAACATAGAGCATAAGTTGACATCTTGGAACACATGATAAATCAAGAGTAACAAATAAATTAGTGAACAATTATTTATTTTTAGAAGCCATACCTTCAACATAGAGAGTGATGATTCATTAATATTAGAGAATTCCATACCAATCATACAAGTACGAAAGATGTGGAGTTGCCAATATACATTCAAATGCAAAACTTTCTTTATCTTTTCAAACTTTATTTATGGGATTTACCTCTTGTGATGTACCTCTTTGTTGTATTTTCTTTGAGTAGAGTTTCAATATGAGACAATCAAGATTAGCATTCAAAGAAGTATCATTAAGATACACTTACAATAATAAACCCAAAACAATCCTAGAGATGGACGTTATTCAATGACAAAAAAATGCTACACCAAACACAAATAAAGTCTTCCCCATAAACACGTTCATGAGATCATCCCAAGAAATGGAACCAAAACATTTACCACCTAAACTAGCATCCTTTCTAACATAAGGCATACCTAGGGAAACAATAACAAGAAGTGCAACATTGTCACCTCAGTACACGTTCCCCTGCACTTTAGGCTAGCTCCTAGAAGCCATAAGGGGTATCCCAAATAATGAAAGTAAACCTATTTAAGTGAAATAAAACCATGCAATCATATGATTTAATTTAATGAATCCACAAAATATATAGCAATACAATGCATTAGGATTCCAATCAATGATTACAATGCTCTAAATATATTCAAATATAAACAATTGCATCAACCACATTTATATCCACTTCAAAGAAAGGTTAGGAGCTAGTGGATGTGTGTGCAAAATCCGATATATAAGATAAAAAAAAAATTAAAAAATTCATATTAGAATTTAAATTTGAAAAAATTGGTAAATAGATATTCAATAAAAACCCAAGTGTTAGAGACAATTTCTAAAGATACATAAATGTTAATTAAGCAAGAACTTGTAAAACGAGAGGTGAATCCAACTAGGGTATCACAAGTAAGCACTTGAAATTTGCCAAATAAAACCTCTAGGAAAATTATAAGTGATTATTAGCACATTACATATTATTATCACCTCTATATATGTAACATCATCTTGATAAACAATATCGAAATGAAATATAGTCTAGGAATGAGAAAGAAAACACCTTGAAGGACCAAACCCTAGTCTTAGGGTTTCACCAAATCTGATTTTTGGATGTGGCAATTTAATTTACAGATTTTATAATCACCTTAAATCAACCCAAATAACATTAGATAACACCTTAAATATCAATCCAATGGGGATATTTTTCCTCCTTAGGGTTAGAGATAAACAATTAAGCATAAACCTTAAGAATAATATGTCTAGGAAATGATATAATCCATCAAATTTATAGTAGTCAATAAATAAAATCTAAATAAATGATTTTCTTTGATTTTCACCATTAGATTTCTTATTAAAAAAAAAAAAATGATTTTTTAGGGTTTTTTGGTTGGTTGTTGGATATAGGAGTAGTTCCTTTTTTTAATCCAATTAGGTCTTATGGGGTCAAGAAGTATGCCCCTATAAGAATTGGTAACTTATATCTTATGAACTAGGATAAGAGATTAGAACCATAAAGGAAGAACCTAATAAATATAATATAAGAGGACCAAGGCCCTATAAGAATGGATTCCTCCAAGGAAAAAACCTACACCAACAAAATCAACTATAACTTGAATAAAATGCTTAAAAAGCCTTTCCAAGGATCCAAGAGGAAAGAAAAGAAATGGATTAAGTACTTACCCAATTTAACAATAGAAGAAAAAAGGAGAAAACCCTAGAACATCTCCTCTCCAAGAAGTGAAGTAACTCCTCAAATGGATTGATCTTGAAAACTAGTATAAGACTTGATTCACCAGAACAAGTCTTTAATGCACCAAGAAGATAACCAAGAAAGAGAAATCTCCAAGAATTGACACTTTTCCTCAAAATGAATATTTTCTATTAGTTGTAGTCACAAATGATACAACAATTCACAACGATTTGGAAAGAGAATGGAGCCTCTATTTATAGAAGAGGCTTCTACATCCTTCTCATTATTTATTAATTCTTTTCCCTAAAATTAGCCTAGGAGACTAACAAAGAAGAATTTTCATCCACAAAAATAAGGAGACTAAGTCAATACATAATAAAATAATGCCACATGTACGTAAAACCCTCATGAAAGAGGAATTTCCCATAAAGAATGGGTACAATTTTCTCCCATATCCCAATGTTCCAAGGAAAGAGTGATGTGGAGGCCTCAAAACATGGTGAAGTAATGATCCAAGATTTTTTCATTGAAGTGACTTATAAATAATTGTATTAAATGAGCATAAATTAATGTGCACCATTAAAGAAGGTAAATCTCAATAATGAAGATACATAAGAATCAAATATGAACATAAAAACTTGATAACGGAGTTCGTCCCTGGTGGACTACGTCTCTAGGTCTTGCTCTCAAATGGGTAGGCCTTTTTATTAACTCAGCAAAAGAATTTGGAAAAATACATTAGTATACCTCATTTTGGAATTAAGCTGTAGAAGCTTTGGTCAGATCATAAAACAGACAACACCATTGAATTTTTGGTGTCGAATTACCCAAAAATGACTATCTCCATGCCTCAATCTGACTCTGGCACTCCCAGGCCCAAGATAAACTTTGTCTCGGTTTTCATCCCTTGCAACCTGCAATTAATTCCAAAAAAATGCCTTGGAAATTGTTCCCAACCATACTGTCGTGCGCCTCTACCCATGTGCACTAACAGATTTCAAAATTTAAATAAAATTTGCAGGTGGTATAAACAATGGGGCCGTTTGGCCCAGCGATGGCAGAGCTATAGTTAAGGTGTATGTAATGGGGGAGGTCCTGGGGTCGAGCCCGCAAGCTTTCCCTTTTGGGTTGTCGTTATAACTTATATGCATATATATATGTATTGGTGGTTCGCCAAGATTTGGAGGTGGTTTAGATATGTCTGTTGGGTCGACAGATCTAGTAGGGCTTTGCCAGATTTGGTGGACCCACCATTTTTATTTTTGAAATTCATTTCTTGGGCCCTCATTGGGCACTTTCCCACTGCCACATGGAAACCAACCATTGGGCTATGCCAACCACCTATACAATCACCTGCCACATCAGATGCCACATCATCCTTCCACATCACCGTACGTTATGCCATGTGGCTGTACAGAATTCCATGTGGCATTTTTTCATTGGTCCACGGATCGACCTGAAAATCCAAAAATGTGTGACACATGGTAGCCTCTAGTGCTTCCATGTCACCATGATGACGTCATGTTAATGTCAACATGACACATGTCGCCTCCTACGTGTTCCATGTACAATGTGTGGATGTTGACATCATTCGTACTGATGCTGATGCTAGTAGTACAAATGCTGACTCATCCCCTCCTGATTGGGCTAAGTTGACCAAACTTTGACCGCAAATATGTTTTGATCTGTAACTCTGTTTGACGAGCCATTTATGCCATTGGAAATATTGTGAAGTGTTCTTCGCGATGATTCCACTTGCAATGAGTTTTGAGGACTTTGAATTTTTTCCCTTTCTCTGTCTGCTAAGACCATTTTGAGCTTCCTGAGCTACTTCTGCGAATTCTGAGTTGGTCTTAGTCTTGTCTATATCCTTTTTGGATCATGCCTTCCCACTGAGAGCTTTTTGGACCACCAAAAGCATTCATCAATAAACAAATAAGTGAGGGAAGAGTTCCCTCACCTTGTCCTTCTCAATCCACTTTGCCTTGCTTGGATGTGTACCCTTTAAGCCTACTCGAAGATAATTAGCATCACCCATGTGTGAAGTCCTCGTCCTTCTATCCAGGATGATATATTCCTTTAACTCATCCAAATACTCAGGATCAAACTCATCGACTAAAGGTATTGAAACTTCCTCATCTCGATCCATGATCATGGGAGGCTAAAAGAGTTTCAATTTCTCTACACTTACAACTGAGTAGATCTACATATAAGGTGGAAGATCTAGACGAAAAGCATTGGTACCACTTTTCTCCAAAATACTGAAGGGTCCATAACAAATGGGCTTGAGTTTCTTTCCTTCACCCTTCAGTATTTCCTTGCTGATGTGAAGCCATACCTGGTCTCCAACCTAGAACTGATGATCAACCCTATGTTTTTCATGCCGAGCTTTAAATTGTTCTTGAATTTTCTCCAACTGTTCCCTGGTTGCTTAGTGTACCTGTTGGATCCTCTGGATGAACTTGCGGTCTCTATCTTCATTTATTTCTTCATTTGAATCGACATCTCTCCCATACATCAAGTCAAAAGGAACTTTAGGTAGGTACCCAAAACATGTATCAAAAGGAGAACACTGAGTGGAGGAATGTAAGGCTCGGTTGTAAGCATGTTGTACATAGGGTATATGTTCATCCCATACTTTGGGATGCTTGTTACAATAGCCTCGAAGAAAAAGTAACATTGTTCGGTTAACAACCTCTGTCTTTCTGTCGTTCTATGGATGGAAAGCAATGCTCCTCTTCAACTTGGTGTCCATCATTCTCCACAATATTGTCTAAAAATCCCCAAGGAATCGAGTATCCCGATCCGAGATAATGGATGTAGGTAACCCAAAATAAAACCAAACATACTGAAAGAAGAGACTAGCAGTCTGTTCAGCAATGATCTTCTTTTTACATGGCATTAAGACACACAACTTGTTGAACCTATCCACTACAACATACAAATAGGCATGACCCCTTTTCGACATTGGTAAACCCCCTACAAAATCCATGGAGATACTTTCCCATGGATGGGATGGAACAGGTAGTCGTGAGTATAGCCTCGGTTTTCTGTTAGTGGGCTTACAAGTGGAACACATCACACACACCTTTACATATTTAGTTACAATTTCTTTCATTTGAGGCCAGTAACAAAACCTCTGCAAATGATCCATAGTTTTTCCTACCCCAAAATTCCCAGACACAAGAGAAGTGTGAGCTTCTCATATTACATGGACTTGTTCACTTGTAGGAATATATAGCTTTCCAAGATGGTAGAGTAGTTTTCCATGCAAAAAATAGTTCTCTACCTGTGCACCATGGGTTATCTTCTCATATACTTCTTTAAAATATTCATCAATGGCATATTGTCTGACATAGCTATCATGATATAAAGAAGCATTCTTCAAAATAATAGAAGCAACAATAGGAGGTCTAGAAAGCATATCAACTATCTTTTTACTTGTACCCTTTTCATAAGTCTGGATTACCAAATGAAATTGTTGTAGGAAACCCATCCATCTGTAATGTCGATATTGTTGTAGTTTGGTTTGTGCTTGGAGATACTGTAAGGGTTGGTGATCTGTATGTATGATTGTTTCCTTCCCTAACAAGTAGTTCTTCCATTTATTTACGCTTTGAACTAATGCATACAACTCTTTATCATATGTAGGATAGTTAACAACCGCATGGTTAAAAGTTTCAGAGTGGTAACAGATAGGCTTACGACATTGCATCAATACTGCACCCATGACATATCTGTTGGCATCTGTCTCGATCTTGAAGGGATGTTGAAGATTCGATAGTGCTAATACTGGTGTGGTACTAATATTTCCTTCAAAGTGTCGAAATCTTTTTGTTGCTTTCCTCCCCACTAAAAAGTGTTCTTCACACTGGTTAAGGCATGCAAAGGAGCTGCTATAAAGGAGAAGTTTGAAATGAACCTCCTCCAATAATGGACTACACCTAAAAATATATGTATCTTGGTTACACTTTTGGGCTCAGGCCAATTTACAATTACATCAATCTTGGAAGGATCAATTTTTGATTGTCCTCCTCCTACAATATGACCTAAGTACACAAGTGCAATCTTCCCATATTCACATTTGGATAATTTTACATACAACTTTTCCCTTTGAAAATTATCCAATACTTGATTTACATGCCTTACATGTTCATCCCAAGTCTCGCTAAATATAATAATGTCGTCTAAATATACAATCACAAAATCATCTAGAAAAGGCCTGAATACATCATTCATCACACACATGAAGGTTGTCAGAGAATTACAAAGCCCAAATGACATAACTAATCACTCAAACAATCCCTGTTTGGTTTTAAAGGCAGAATTCCATGCTTAATGTTCGACATGCTGATCTGATGGTATCCACTGCGCAAATCCAACTTAGTGAAATAAACAACATTATTTAACTGATCAATTAAATCATCTATACAAGGAAGAGGGTATCTATTTTTCACCATGATTTTATTTAAGGCCCGATAATCAACACACATTCACCATGTGCCATATTTCTTTGGAACCATCATGATTAGAGAACCACAAGGAGATGAGCTAGGCTTGATGACTCCTTGATCCAACAATCCTTGTACCTTCTTCTCAATCTCTGTCATCTCTACAACTGAAATCCTGTACATGCCCACATTAGGAAGAGGATAATTCTATTGAAGATGTATTTCATGTTGGATTTCCCTCTTAGGAGGTATCCCATCTGGTTCCTGGAAAATATTATCATACTTAGAAACAATATCAATTAATTATTTCTTATGATAAGGATCACATCCTCGGAAAGCGTCGGATGTTCTGACATCTTTCTCCCTTATGACCATGAGTACATATATGTTATTAGTGTTTATGAGTCTCTTTATTTGTCCTACACTAACAAGTGTTTTGTTTACCCTCATGTTGTGAGCTCTAACAATATATTCCACTCCCCCTTTAGTAAGGTGGTATTTGTTCTCATGAAAAAAGAGGAATTATTTTATATCATAAAGATAAGGACTCCCCAACACTATTCCACATATATCAAGTCATACAATGTCCAAATCCACTTCATCAATCAAATTTGATGCAATAGAAAATCTGACCCTACGTTGTTTGGTGACATTAATTTTTTCTTTATCACATACCCAACCAAGAGGATAAGGCTTTGGATGTGGTTTCATTTCAAGACCCATCTTTTTGACAAGTGCTTCAAATATCAAGTTTACCTGGTAACCAGAATCAAATAATGTATCTATATTAGTGTGTTTAGATACAACACTTATATGAAATAATTGAATCCACCTTCGTTCATCACCATGAGATTCATTATTGGAATTTGAAATAACATTAAGGGAATATTTACCTTGTAGTCCAGCCATTGTGATCTTTCCGTCGTCTCCTGAATTAGAACAAAGATCTCGTTGCACGATAGAAACGGTTTTTTTCTTCCCCTTTCCACTGAATTGTTTCAGTCTCTTCTCTAGATGTAGTTTCCAACAATGTTCATCATTGTGACTACTTTTCTTGCAATGAGTGCAAGATGGATTTCCTTCTCTCTTTATCATGGTAGTCTTCTTGTCCTTCCTTTTAAACTTCTTAAATGGCTTATGTGGGAGATTGGAAGGTTTCTTTGTGGGATCTTCTTGAACATGCTTTTCCCTGTTCTCAAGGTGAGTGGCTTGCACACAAACTTCATCAAGACTGATGGGGTTAAACAATAGAAAAGTAGGACGAATATAATTGTGAAGTGTGCTAATATACTTCATTAAAGTTTCATAAGAATCCAAAGGAACTTTTAATGCAAGAGATTTATTCCTAAATTATTCTGTGAAACTTTGTACAATTTGACCTTTACATTGTCTTAAAGTTTGCCATTCCATCATTGCTTTATGTAAATAACCCAATGGATAAAATTTCTTTCTTGTCGTTGATTTAAATTCTTACCATGAGGAAAGAAGATTACCACACTTAGTTTTGTCCTGAAGTTTTCTCTCCCACCATACGAGAGCGGTGCCTTCCAACCGAAGAGAAGCTAGTTGCACTTTAACTTCCTCTTCAACAATCTGTTGTCAACCTGTCAGATCCAATTATATATATTTTCAGGATTCTATTAAACATAGGTAAAGCCAATTTTACATCAATCTTTAATAATGGTTTCTTAAAAGAATCTTTATGGCTAGAATGATGAGAATGATGATAATGCTCAGAGGAAGAAGAACTATAACTTGATGGTGAAGATGGAGGCTCAGGAGGGTCTCCTCCATCCCCTTGGTTTACTGAAGCATCATCATCATCTTGTGCTTCCTTTTTTTTCCCTTTCTTCTTCATACTCTTCTCGTAGTCTCCATATATGTTTTTGACCATTTCTGGCATGCAATAAAAGACCATATGGAAGTTTTTCTCCTGTTCATCATGCTTATCCTCTTATGCCATTTTCTTCCTTTGGGATGCATGACCAACATCAAGATTGAAAGTATTAAGAGTTCCTTCACCCTATTATTCTTGGCCCTAGTAAGCATTCACACTCAACAATTCACATCAAAGATGACTACTCTGATACCAACATGATCCAGGATATTTTCATCGAAGTGACTTATAAAGAATTGTATTAATTGAGCATAAATTAAAGTGCACCATTAAATAAGGAAAAACTCAATAATGAAGAGACATAATCATCAAATTTGAACACAAAAAATTGATAACACAGTTCGTCCCTGGTGGACTACGTCTTTGTTTCCTGCTCTCAAATGGGTAGGCCTTTTTATTAACTCAGCAAAAGAATTTGGCAAAATGCATAAGTATACCTCATTCTGGAATTAATTTTTAGAAGATTTTTTCAAATCAGAAAACAGACATCACCATTGAATTCGTGGCATCGAATTACCCAACAATCACTATCTCTACACCTCAATCTAAATATGGCACTCATAGGCCCAAGAGAAACTGTGTCTTGGTTTTCATGCCCTACAACCTGCAATTAATTCCAAAAACATGCCTTGAAAATTGTGCCCAACAGTATTGTCACACGTCTCTGCCCCGTGCACTAGTGGATTTCAAAATTTAAATAAAATTTGTGGGTAGTATAAACAATGGAGCCATTTGGCCCAACGGTGGCAAATCTATAGTTAAGGCGTATGTAATGGGGGAGGTCATAGGGTTGAGCCTGCGAGCCTCCCTTTTTGGGCTGTCGTTATAAGTTATATGCATATATATGTATTGGTGGTTCACTAAACTTTGGAGGTGGTTTAGATATGTATTTTGGGTCGCCATATCTGGCGGGGCTCCACCAAATTTGGTGGACCCACCATTTTTATTTTTGAAATTCGGTTCTTGGGCCCTCATTGGGAATTTTCCCACTGCCATGTGGCAGCCCATGATTAAGCCACATGGAAGCCAACCATTGGGCCACGCCAACCACCTTTATAGTCACTTGCCATGTCATCCTGCCACATCATCTTTCCATGTCAGTGTAGAGTCTTCCACATGGTTGTACGGACTGCCATGTGGTGCTTTTTCATTGGTCAATGGATTGACCTGAAAAATCCAAAAATGAGTGACATGTGGCAGCCTCTGGTGCTTCCACATCACCATGTTGACATCAACATGACATGTGTCACCTCCTGCTTGTGCCACATAAATTGTATGGATGTTGACATCATTCGTACTTATGTTGATGTCAGCAGTACAGATGTTGACTCATCCCCTGATGATTGGGATAGGTTGACCAAACTATGGCCACGAATATATTTTGATCCATAACTCTGTTTGATGAGACATTTATATCATTGGAAATATTGTGAAACACTCTTCGCGATGATGCCACTTTCACTGATTTTTGAGGACTTTGAATTTTTTCCCTTTCTCTCTCTGCTGAGGCCATTCTAAGCTTCCTAAGTTGCTTCTACGAATTCTGAGTTGTCCTTAGTATTCTATGGATCCTTTTTGGATCAAGTAATGTCCCAAGAAACAAAAGTTCCAACGTTCCTCTCCTCCAAGTGGAATGATCTTATGAAAATGTGGTGAAGGACCTCGAAAGTGGATTACCTCTTCATAATGTGCTCAATGAATCCTCTAAAGGAGTCTCCAAGGTATTACTGATCGCACAAATCCATCAAAGGTACTCCACAAGGGAAGGAAGATGCATATCAAAGTCAAATCATCACAAAAAACACCCAAATAATGATATCGAAAAAGGAATATTCTTTGATTTTGTTTCTTTGGAGAGTTGGAATAGGCTTCGTCCATTAGTGGCCACATGTCAAAGTTCCAAGTTGGTAAAGTGTACAATGAAGAGCTAGAAGTTTTGATGATGTCAACATGATTTCAACTACCATGTCAGAGACATTAAGGAAGAAAGGACAAATCCATGTCATGCAGACAACTGAACACATCACACAACATATCGGTATTGGAGTGTGATCCATCAGAGTGTTTGAGTGTAAGGTTGCATAGAAACTCTAAATCAACATGAACCATTGATCTACCAGAGTTATAGCGAGAAGACTTGGGCCATCCATTGGAGAGGCTATGGTCAAATTATATTGGTTGAATGCAGTGAAAGTACTTCGATGAAGGAGCTTCTAGGAGAAATATGCAACATGTTAAGAACCAAATATCAATATAGCATAGAAAAACCTCAATAAAAGTACTCAACGCCTTGATAAAGAGATAATTTCAGATAATAAGACTCTTTGATGGGGAAACCTCCTTTTACCCCACTTAAATGTTCAAGTACAAGATGATTCAAAATGAAAATGTCTTCTTGGTATATATATAGGAGACTAGGAGGTATAATTACAACTAATGGCCTAAAGCCGACATAAATAAAATAAGATTACTAATATAATATGCCCCAATTAATGGGTAATGATAAAATATTAGGGCTTAACATGCCCCTCCCCTTGAAAAAATTGTTGTCCGCAACGCTTGAGTAACTCTGGATGCTTCTGTATAAAAGACTCATCTTCCCAAGTGGAATCTTCAGCCGGTAGTTTCCTCCATTTAATGAGATACTCTGAAATGGATCTATTCCTCAGCTATCTAATTCTTGTGTCAGTGATGGCTTCAGGCTCCAATATGATTTTTTCTTCCTCATCAAGTTCTGGCAATATAGTTTGAACTAGGATCTTGTCGCCTATAACCTTCTTTAAGCATGAAACATGGAAAACTGGGTGTACTCGTGAAGATTCTTCAATGTTTTGGGAATCGGCCAGTACATCATGGCCTTAATATTGTTAAGGTCTACCTTGACACCTTCATGAGATACAATATGACCCAAATACTCTACCTCCTTTACTCCAAAGAAACATTTGGATGGTTTGGAATATAGTTGTTGCTCCTTTAGTAGTTGTAGCACCTTGTCAACATGTTGCACATGATCCTCCCAAGACTTGCTATAGATTAGTATATCATC